>VOQZ01000427.1:0-37317 GCA_008079305.1 Phytophthora palmivora | reverse complement strand
GAGATGACGAGCCGAGTCTGAATCTAGACTGGTGGTTCCAACCACCATGGTTGATGAAGTTCTTCAGAACTGCCATAACTCGGTGGAGGGAGGTCACCAATGGATTGTGCGGACCTACCACCGAGTCAAGTCTGACTATTACTGGATTGGGTTATATGCCGATGTGGTGCGGCATGTTCAGTCATGCGAAGACTGTTGTACCAGCAAGAGCAAGCCTCAGCTCAGAGGATACTCTCCTGGCAACATCGTGTCAGACTGACCATTCCATATTGTGTCGATGGACTTTGTAATACCACTCCCACGAACTCGGCGGGGCAACACAGCTTTATTACTATTTCAAGATCAATCTTTACTGGGTTCGTGATAGCGAAAGCGATGGCCGAGACAGGCACTGGAAGTGGCGAAAGCATTTGAAGAAAATGTCTTCCGGAGATTTGGTGCCCCGTCACTAGTCCGCCATGACAGAGATCCCAGGTTCATGAGTGAGTGTTCCAGAAGTTCTCAGAGATGATGCAGTCGGAGGTCAAGAGCCACGCTGAGTTACAGACCACAGCTAACGGTCAACAAGAGCGATCAGTGAAGACAATGATCCAGACAGTGCGGGTTTACGTGGAAGATCCATTACAAGCTGACTGGGATGATATAGCCGAGAAGATGGTATACGCAATAAACAACTCAAGAGACTCTACTCGGCAAGAGACCCCATTTTACCTGGTACATGGCTGGGATGCGCGATCAACGATGAAAGCTATGACGGAGTCAGTCAGGCACGGTCAAAGTAGCCTCAGCTGATTTGCCGCTCCAGCCGAGTGGCGCCGAGAAGCAAACCGACAAAGAGAAGTTGCATTACGTCTAGCAGCCGAGTACCAGTTGAAGGAGAGAGCCCGCCGAGCAAAGAGCATAATGAGTCGCTGAGCCGAGTTGAACAGCGAGCCACGCCTCAAGCTAGAAGCAATTCGGAAACCGCCGAGTCGGGCGGAACGTCAGCCGAGTCGGTTGAAGCCACCGCCGAGTCGATGGGAACCCCTGTCGAGTCTACGAAGTCGCTGTTCAAGGAAGGTGACCAAGTGTGGTTGTTCATGGAACGAGTGAGGCAAGGGCTCACTAAGAAACTCGCGCACAGATGGCATGGCCCATTCAGAGTGAAGAGGAAAGTCGAGGAGTTCGCATACGAGTTGGAATTGTCAGACAAGAGCGGATATAGGTTCTACCCGGTGATCCATGTGTTCTCGGCTGAAGAAAGTGGTTGACGCCGAGAAGAGACCTCGACTCGGCTTGTAGCCGAGCTCGAAGAAGATCAACGGTTCGACTTTGATGAGGAATTGCTCCCAGAAGACAGTGGGAACCTGATGAAGGCGCCAGTCAGTATGAAGTCGAAGCCATTTTGGACGACGAATTACCACTATCCACAAGTACAGCAAGGAATGAGCGAAAGTTCAAAGTAATGTGGGTCGGCTATGAAGAGCCGAGTTGGGAACCTTTGTCGAATTTATCTTGTGGAGGGTTACTCTTTGATTATTTGCGCCAAAAGAAACGGGAAAACCGTCTGCAAATGGTGCAAGTTGCAGATGAAGAATAACAATCCATTGCACTGGAAGAACCCGGTCAGCTCAGTGAAGATAGCAGGCTGAGCTGGGCGAAATGCTACTGCATCAAACTATATATGATTATATGATTACGAAATGGAAGAGATATGAAGATGGAGCTTAAACTAAATTTCCTGCAACCGCGACGGATCCGGAGAAGCTGAGTCGTCTGGAAGGTGACTACTCGACGACTGAGCATCGACAGTCTGAGCGGCTGAGGCCAAAAGCTCAATAGCCGAGCTCGTTGACGGAACAGCATTACCAATAGCCGAGTCGGTCACCGCTGGTGGCAGAAGCCCAGCCGACGAAACCGGAGAGTCGGGTCCGAACAGAGAAGTTGTGGGCGACGCACCCCTGAGGTTCGGGGACCCAAGACCGTCATCCGAAGGCTCCGGTGGTGAGCTGGGCCGAGTTGAACTTACCCCGCTATCGTCGAGATCTTCAAATATGAAGATCCCTGAGCGGTTAGCGCGAGTCGAACTCGGCTGGGCGGGAACCGGCTCGGCTAGATCCACGTCATCATCAACGGAATCCTCAACAACTTGCGGGTCCATGCCTTTTGGAGCGAAAACCATAAACTCTGGGTTCCTCGCACGGAAACAAGTATTGAAGGGATGACGAGCCGGGTCAAGTAACCACCAAGCTCGCCAAGGCTCATGGTGATCCACCGCTAGAACTTCCTCAGATCAGAGGGCGCTATCTGGAACCCAGGGTAAATTCACCAGAGGATACAATGAACGGATGGATCGAAATACAACTCGGCGTCGGCAAGCGGAGTTGGGGTCCCATCCGCTGACCAAGATGTCACAGCCGAGTACAACCCATCCGCAGCGGTAGCAATCAAGGCGCGGAGCCCATCGCCTCGACGCTTGCGTTCCAACCGGTATTGGGTCCAAACACGATGAACCTCGACGAGCTCCTCAGGGAAGATGCTCGGATCGAAAGAAGGATGGAGCCCGATAAGGACACTAGCCTCCACGAGCCAGTGGGTGCGTTCACACATGGCCACGAAATGGCGAGTGAACTTGGCTAAAATCGGCCCCGAGCTGGGATCGCCGGATGGTAGATCACCACGGAGCCGAACCCACAGATCACCGAGTACCTCCATCAGTGACGACGGCCGAGCGTGAGAAGTCAGCCGAGTCCGGGCATCTTCCAACACAGTGGGCGAAAAGAATGATGGAGAGTCCGGGAGCATGCGCCTCAACTGCTGGAAGGGATGTTGTGGGTTAAAGACATCCACGAACGCCCGTATCCCAGCTAGTGTAGACAACGTCACCCGAACTCGAGACCGAGCACCGTGAGACTCCATCGGAACTCTCCCCGACTGATGGCTCAAAATCTTTAACCAACAACGCCGAGACCCGGCGTGGAAGAAAGGCAAGTCCCGTAACCGAGCTAACTGGGGAGTGATCCGGGAGTCGCGGGATGCCGACTGCATTGCTCTAGTACGGAGCACAGCGATCGAAACACTCAACTGGGACGGAAGGGTCACACTAGCCGAGTTTGGAGAAGCCCCAGAGCTACCAGCCGAGTTCGGAGGAGGTGTGGGGCCGGAAGCCGAGTTAGCAGCCGCTAGGGAATGAGCCGAGACCTTGTGTTTCTTGAACGGAGCACCAGAATCAGATGCACTCGGTTCCCCCGGTGAGGGCGAGCGCGGGCGCTTAGCTCGGGATTTGGCTCCCTGGTAGCGGTCTTCGCGCTTGTCTTTGTGCTTGTGCTTGGACTTGGCCTTGTGCTTGTACTTATGCTTGTGTTTCTTCTTCCCTTTCCGGTGTTTCTTGGTTGGAGAAGGGGAAGAAGGGAGTCCAGCTGGAGCAGAAGCAGCAGGCGGTCCGGGAGGAACTTGGCCAGCAGCCAAGTAACTCTGGACTTTGCCTTGAGGCGGACCAGACGAAGTCACGACAGGTGCAAGAGGCCCATCAGCCGAGTCCGACTCACCGCTGTTACCGCTGTCACTCTCATCTTCTGACCCAAATAGCTGGGCAAGACGTGAAAGCTTCGCAGTAGTCGAAGCAGGCTCGGCAGGGGCATCACCAGCAGCGGTCGAAGCACTAACCGCTGAGTCAGCTGCACCGGGTTGATCATCATCCGCCGAGTCGCTAGAGAGCTCAAGCGGATGCGTAACTGACCCGGATGAACCCGGCTGAGTACCCACAGCCCCGGACAATCCATCTCCAAGACCAAGGGCCAGAGTGTCTGAAGTCCCGAGGTTTTCCAACAACTGGGCATTAACTTGGCGGGCTGTAGCCGCAGCAGTACGGAGAGGGCGACCGGACGGCGATGTTAATCCAGCCGGAGCAGCAACTACTTGAGATGGTACCGCCGGGCGACTCTTACAAGCCAAGAGACGAGCTACTGAACTCGGCGGCACTGGCAATGTGCTCTTAGCCAGGCTAGGCTGAGCTGGCGACGACACCGGGACCTTAAGTGGAGCCCCGGAACTCGGCGTGGGAGCCGGAGGGACAATGGAGACTACCACTGGGGGTGTGCTCGGTACCGCCATCGCTGGAGGTGTGCTCGGTACCGCCATCGCTGGAGGTGTGCTCGTGGACAACGAGGAAGGTGGTGGAGTGCTTGGCCGAGTTGACACAGCAGTCGACTCGGCTGGTAAGGCAGCAGATATCGATGCCGCCGAACTTGACTCCACCATAACGGGGGCATCCTCGAAATCATGGTCAGGACTCACTTCCTGACCTGCGCCACCAATCGGGTCGACGGACGGAGCCGTTTGGGACGAAGAGGTGGAAACCGCCGCCATCTTCCTACGACGAGGGAGTGGCCGAGCTGATGGAACCGTCAGCTCACTGTCGGAAGCCGCCAACAAGCGACCGTCCGGAGGGCCGATAAGAGCGGCAGCCTCCTCGTACCCGTCCTCGCCAGGCAATGGCTGGCCATAAGGCTGCAGAGGTGGAAGAGCAACCTTCCGTTTGCGAGGACCTGCAGCTGTAGCCGACTCAGGGTTCGCCAGTACGCGTAAGCGCTGGGATGACGTGAGTCTGTCCTTCCGAACTCGGCGGAGAGCTTCAATCGACCGCGAGGGGCGGTGGCGAAGCGGAACTTGAGTACTCGCCGAGCTGGAACTCGGCGGTAACGCTGCCGCCGAGCCAGAGCCTGGCGTAGGAACAGCAGACGAGTTGGAAGTCGAAGCCTGAATACTAGCCGAGCCGGATTGAGGCGAACGAATGCACAACTCCACGACCCGGTCTTCGCCGTCCGGAATTCGCATAACTTCCGGAAAACGCTCGGCTAGCAGACGGCAAAGCCGAGCGTTCAGCTTGAGCGAAGCCGGATCCATTCCAGGAACGTCCAGGCCAGCTCCAGCCGCAGCAGCCATGTGAGGATCATGCATGGGTATAAACCCTTGCCGACTAATGACCCTCTTCTGGCGGAGGATGGTCTCCTTCATCTCGTCGATAGTCTTCTTTGCGTGGCGAAGCTTGTAGGAGCCATCATCGTCCAACGACAACACAATTTCCTGAAGCTGCTGGAAATGCTTGGCTGAGACGCCTTGAAGGATCTTGTAAGCCTCATCCCGCTCGACAATTGACTTGGAGAGGGCCGTAATGTCCTCATCTCGGCTCTTGATCATGATCTCGGCTGCATGAAGAGCGGACTGAGTGGCAGTGACCTCAGCCGACTGGGGAGCCCTGGCCTGCTTGAGCTCAGCTCCGGAGGCAGTTAAAGCCTTCCGGAGGGAAGTGACGAGACCAACTGATTTGTCAACCTCTCGCTTCCAGAGGTGACACTCTCGCTCGGACGTCTCGAGTTGCAGCTTTAGCTGAGCAACCTGGTCCAGCGAGGAGCCCAGTCGCTTCTGGAGAGACGCGTTGGATGCCTCAGCTGAGTGTAAATCGACTCTCAGCTGGGCTAACTCGGCAGACGAGTTAGGAGGCTGATATTCGCCTCGAAGGATGTCCACCAAAGCACTAGCCGACTCAGCATGGAGGATAGCATCGCGCTGAGCCGAGTCAGACGGTTCAGGCGGCTGAGTCACGGCGAAAGCGATCAACTGAGCCAACTGAATGTGCTCGTTGTGGTGACGGTCCCCTTGTTCCATCTCGAGAGCGGAAACCGGATCCGAGGTAGCCACGCCAACCGAGCTCGACTTAATGGTGGCGTCCGAAGTGGTGTCGCCCGGCGAGCTCAGCTGACAAGGGAAGGACGTGCGAGAAGACGGTCCAGAACCGGGACCAGTCTCAAGGGAAGTTGTCAGGTCAATGACCGGGTTACCCCGACCACTGCTGACCCCAAGAGCGCTGGCCCCTCTAACCGGCAACTCAGCGGACGCCTCCGTACCACGGCCGGTAGAAGTAACGGGAACAAGTGGAAAAGCCTGTAGAAGAACCTGACATGTTAGTGGATGAACAAGAGTGCTGAGGCGACAGTAGAGCCGTACCTGTGAGTGTTGTGGAGCTGGTGGAGTCGCCATGACGTGGAGGAAGCGACGAATGGAGTTAACGGTGGCGAAGTCGATTCTTGAGAGAGTGAAAGAGATGGGTTTTGACACTCACCAGCTCGGCTCGTATCATAACCGGGGCAGTTGGGATGTAGCGAACATCAAGTTTGGCCCTTGGCTGAGTCTAAGGAACAGTGGCCTACGGTACAAGATTGCGACTCACCAGAGCTCGGCTGTTAAAGCAGCTTAGGAGTGGTGGTCCACGGTACGGACTCGGCTGAAGACTTCTTAGAGGAAGAAGCTGAGTTCAAGGACTCGGCTATGGTACCTTCAGAGCTACCGGAAGAAGATGCGACCAGGCGCAGGGACTAACGACCATCGGGAGAGCCGGGAACAGTCGCATCGACTGGGCTGAAAGGTCTGCAAGATCTATAACGACTCTATTTCACTAGATATTTGTATAGGAACCAATTAGGAATCAGAAAAGGGGCTTAAGCCCCTAGTATTAAACAGAGCAGAATTTTCTAGGTCCAGAACACGTGTACACTCTTCCGGTACGTCCCTGCACGGGCCGGATTATGTCTGCCGTCAGAACTCGAGAGGCATAGCTTGTAGAGTTCTGACTGGTAGCGCCAAGAGATTAGGTTGGCCCGGGGAAGGGCGTGTCTCGCCAAGCGCGAAGAACAAACCCCGCCGAGCTCGGCGGGTCGGTATACCGTACAGCCCGGGTACCGTTACTCATTCAGCCGAGTAGCCTTTGCCTCGGCGACCCGTATAAGCGCTAACGCGCCGTCGTCCATCCTTTGGTGGAGGGCACGGGATTACGTATTATTGGCTGGCTTGGTTGGTTGGTACTCGGCGGAAGCGAGACACCAGCTGTCCCGGAAGGGCCGAACCGCTAGGGGACAACCCAGCGCAGGCCAACAAAAGCCGACCTAACTCGGCGATTGTTGTGGTTGCGTTATATTAACCCACATCTGACGGATTTGTGCGTTCTGCAACACCACATTTACAGGCAAGGAAGCGCGAGCGCTGGCGATACTCATAGTTTGCCGGAAGGAAGGCAGCTCTAAGCTGTTGACACAGCTGAGCCCAGGTTGTGAAACAAACCGGCGTTGTCGCTTCGCGCATGTACGCCTAGGTCTTCGCCCGACCTCCTAGGTTGGACAGGGCGAAAGCGATCCGAAGTCGCTCGGTCGAGATGAGAGCCGCGTCCATCGCGAGCTCGACCTCTCGGACCCAGAAGTGGAGGTTCTCTCCCTCCTTCCCCTCATACGGATTAACCTTAAGCCTCAACGGCTTAGGTTGGGCTGGCTTCAGCTCAGCCACGGGGCCTGCAGCCCCTGTACGTGGGCGATAAGCCCTCTCTCGTACGTGTCGAACGCCTTGATGCGTTCGACCTGCTCGGCCGGCGTAGCAGCCGCCAAGCTTCGGAGGTCTTCTCCTCCAAAGATGCCCACCATCTTCCGGACCGACTCAAACTGAGAGTCGGTCAAATGAGGGAACTCCCCTCTATCCATCCTGGCTTACCTTGTAAGAGCCACAGAGGATTCAGGTAGTCAATCTACCCGCGTAGGCGTGGATTGACTACAAGTGCTACCAAGTGTGACGGGGTCACACAAGCACCTTGCTTAGAGGAAGCGTGCTATTAAGAGTATGCAAACTCTAAGTGAACGGCAGTTCACTAGTCCCTGGTCTTAGGGGACTTAATAGCCAGTTTAAAGTAGATTTTAGACTGATTTATTTATAGTTAATTAGGTCCATTTGGCCTGTAATACAAATTACTAATTAACTATAATTTAACCTAATTATGCATATAAAAGATAGGTTTAATGCTATTGGTTGGCCCTCAGCCACCGAACCTACGTGGCAGTAGTGTGGTCCACACCACTCCATCAGAGTATTAAAACAAATACTCACAGAAGTATATCTACTTCTAAAGGCGGTACCCTTTCTGGGGTACCCCTTTCATGTAACCCCGTTACAGGTGCTCTCTTCCCATTGGTTGGGGCGGTCCCAATCTTAGTGGGGGAGGATGTAACGGGGGTTACATGAGGGGTACCCCAGATAGGGTAACGCCTCTAGAAGTATATAAATTTCCGTGAGTATTCGTTTTGTGAATACTCAGTCGTGAGTGGTATGGACCACACCACCACGAAGGTCGGCCGACCAATAGTATTTGACCTACTTTTACATACGTATATAGGCACAAATTACAGTTATTTAGGAATTTGTATCACATGCCAAATAATCCCATCAACTTTAAATAAATCAGTCTAAAATCTATTCTAAACTGGCTACAGTATTAAGTCCCCTGAGATGCAAAGTGCAAATGCCAACTCAGTACCCAATCATGGCAAATTCAAGAGGAGTTCGATTGAAGGCAACCCGTGCGCCTTTCGCGACGATCTCCACGTAGAATGCAGCGTTATTAGACTGCGCTTCAGGGCTCGAAGTTCATAGAGCTGGTAGTTTATTCTTGTGTAGGTGAGGCGATGAAAACTGAAAAGTATCCGGACACTTCTACTGTAGTAGTATGTGTCCAACCACTCATGTGCGTTATTTTCCTAGCGGAGATTGCACGCGAAGACAACGAAGTCAACACGATGACAAAACAAAAGTTGTCGACACGAGTTCGTCACGACTTTCAGTAACTTAGTGTCATATTAGCAAGCGTCCGATTCAAAGTACAACGTAATGTGTTTTAGTTAACTCTGGGGCCTCCCACTCCAAGCGGCCGCCATCCAAGGTAAAAGGTGCCGTACAGCAGGAACGCCACCAGCCCGATGCCGAAAACGTAATTGATGTAATACGCCATCGCGTACCATTTATCGGGGTTGCTCCGAGCGTATGCTTCGAGGGCTTTCGCCTTTTCTGGTGTAAGCTGGGTCGTAGTTTTACCTGCACCAATGATGGAATTCACCTTGCTGATCGCTTCATTTGCTCCTTTCGGGTTGTTCTTGGCTGCTTGCATCTTCGTCGGGTTCAAACGCAATAGAGACTTCACCCTGTCAACAAGGCCAGCTACACTTGCTCTATCTTCCTCATCACTGGGGATAGAGTCGTCTTCCCTATCAGCAGTAGACTTGAGGTGGCGGACTGTCTTGTCATTCTGTGGAAAACTGGGGGATAACTGCTCTTGCGTCTGAATTACGCTCTCGCCGGTGCTGAAATCGACGATACTAGCAATGAATACGACTAGCGCCAGGAGGGGAAAAAAACTTCTCCGCATAATTGCTTCTTCTCGACGAACCTAGCAAATGAACGGTGTTTGGGCGTATGCCAGCCGATTACGAAGTGAGGAACATCGGCCTGCTGCTTAGGGGTACTGGACGATCCAATCATGGATACCAAGACTGGGAATCCCAGACCGGGATTCTCCTTGTGATCGTGAAGCGCTAGCGCATTGGCTGCTTCCATAGGTACGGTTGACGGCTAGCAAAGCAAATCTCTCTGCGCTCGTGACAGTGTGACTTCTACACTATAATGTCAAGTTCAACAATTGTGAGCTCTAGACCGTCGATAGGTTGGTGGTTAGAAGTGTTCACCTCTAATTTGAATCGGAGATAATACACTGTACTTACAAGAGCCCATAAGTCCATGATGACCTCATTGATGTTGCCAACGAATATTATAATACACATCGGTAGTCTGTTCATCCACCTGTTAATCGGGCAACAGCACTTTTGCAAAATTTAACAGATTGTTGATCTCCCATCAGTTTTGCAGATTGGGCTTGATCTTGCTGATCTTTTCGTTCGTTTTCTTTATCAGCACTACATCATCCGTTGCAGTACATGCTGCAATACATCGATCAATTTGCTCCTAGTTCGAGCGCAAAGTAAAATAGTTTCTCTTCAGAGTAAATGAGTTCTAAGCGAACAAGGAATGTTCTCTCTTTCGGTCTTACAAGATTGTAAACTTGACCACGATTTGAAACTCGATGGAAATCTATGCATGATACTTGCTGGGGTGCCGAGAAGTTTGTCGCGTTCACTGTCAAATCCGCTAGTTGCTCCATGCTGTGAAGAGTACATGTGTGACTCGATATTCAATACAGGATGCAGGGAATCATGCGAGTGGAAGTCCGTTCTGTAGATCTTCGATACTATAAACTTATTTCAAACAACGTGCTTGGGACTTAAACCAAGTAGTGAAAACGGATGCTGTGGTTTATGAAAGTGTTCATTTCATCAAGAGACTAGTCCTTGTCTGCGTCAGCCCAACAGGGTTGTATATCTGATAGCACGTAGAGCAGATCGTTTCCAGTTAGTATTTCGTGTGGCTGAGGGTTCACGTACACGTATCCGAAAGGCACACTGCGTTCACACTCCGGGACTTCAATGCGAGCCCTTGGAGCGGTTTTCGTCTCATTGATCCATCGGCCTTCGCTGAGCAAGTGAACGGAAGATGAATGCAGCATGACATCTGGACGACAACGGTATAGACCGATAACCAGGATTCCATCCGATGACAGCAAATAATGAAAGACAAATTCAAATGTGCGGCCAACAAAGTCCATCGGCACTTCCACAGCGAAGAGGGAACTGCGCTGCACGCCCACAACGGATGACGTCGATAATGTTGGGGACACTGTAGGTTCTTCGAAACCTCCGGCCGTAGCAGGTGAGCTGGGAAGAGTACCGACACCACCCTCCGTCCAGGATGCAAAGATGAACTCACGCAAGATGTTTTTGATGCGAGCGTTGAAGAACTGGTTGATGAGCAGACTGTCGCACAGCGAGGTGCTGTATGTGAGACCAGCAGCAAAGGCAGGAGACACGGCAAAGTTGCGTGCCAATTCGAGTGATGAAGTTGAGGCGGCCGCAGAATCGCATTCCGAAAGCGGGAACCAGCCACTAACAGCAAGATTTTGCGCCACAAAGTGCACGTTTGCACGGTTTACAAGCTCCGTAATAATGCGTGGTGCTTGGGTGGGGCCAATGAGGGTCATGATTGTCTTGTGCAGAGCGATACAATCCTATCAATGAGATAAAATCAGGAGGTGAGGTCGTTTGGGGGCAGTGTTTCAAAGCCCAATAGATAACTTACCGCATCCTGAAGTAACTCCGACGTGCCAGCATCCGAAACTTCGCCTTCAGCACCCATGAGGACGATACGGAACGCAGTGTGAATACCAGCTCGTCGTAATGTGCTATGACGGAATGGGTCTCCCATCACGAAATGCACACCAACAAAGCGCTGAAAATGTTCATAGTCGTCCACGTCTGGAAGCGTCATAGTTACAATTACTACCGGACGATGTTTGCGCAGTGCGCGAACTCGTAGCGGCCCGATCAGGTACTCGAGGTGATGCGGGAACGACGAAGGCGAAAGAACACACACCACAATGTGGCCAGTCTCAAAGTGCAAGGAAGACACGTCCTGGACAACCGCTGCGTCAGCGCTGAAAGTGGTGAATTCATCAGTAGGTGAAAGCTCACTTGTCTTCACATTCAGGAGGTCACCATCGTCATCATCCGCCTTCCAGGCGCCACGGTTCTCTTGACTACACGTTGAGCTAGGACTTGTACCTTCCGCCTGCCAGTTCACAAATCGTGACTGCCGTCGGTGAGGTGACGAGGCATCATAATCACCCAAGCTGCTCGGCGTATCATTTCCGGTGCTACTTCCTGTCATTGTTGCCAGTTTAATCTTGGTGCTAACTCCGCGTGAAAAATGCCTCGAGCTAGAATTTTGGCGTTGTGAGGTCCACGCATCCGGCATATGGTCACTTGCATGCATGTTGGTCACGGCACTCGCTTCACGTTGATCCCGAGCAATCACGAAGACAGTCTCCTCGCCAACACAAGTATACGAATCTCCAGGGTTCAGCAGTAGTTTCCCACCGTTTCCAATAGATGACTGCGCTATAGTGATCGCGAAAACAATCACACCGGAGCACTGAGCGTACGCTAGGGACGCCACCTCTGAGAAAGTTTTGCCGTAGACCACCGAGGATGAAGGTAACTCTACCGAATACACCTCGTGACTCGAGCCGTGCAAGTATCGATCTTCCCAGGAGGCATCCGCTTCTGGAGGTTCATCGTAGTCACCGCTTGCATCGTAGCTTGAAGTCGATGTGAGACTGTACATGAACGTCGAGAAGCCCGGACAAACGCAGTTCTGGCCAAGCAATGAGTGCATGACCTCCGAGAAGCAGAGAACGTTCGACACATCTAAGTTAGCCATAAGCCCTCGATTGGCCGACAAGTGGAGTTGTGCAAACACACGAGTTTTCGGCGCCTCTCGTCGCGCAGCAAGGATGCGCATCAATGCACGGTGGTCACTACTGGCGGGCGATTCCCCGGCAACTCGTCGTGCTAGAATGAAAATCGCATCGGCTGAAGCGCAAGCTGCTCGTTGTGAATCGTCAACATCTAACAATGATCCTTGAATGAAACTCGCTCGCTTTTCGAAGAAGGGATCCATGAGCAAAGCAATCAGTGACGTGGCCGGTTCATCCTCGCTCAGCACAACAACATTGATGTCCACCAGATCATGATCGTCGTGAAAGACTTCTCGAAAGAAGTGGTCGATGCGTGACGGCGTCAAATCTCCGCAAAGAATGATGTGCTTACTATTTGAAGTCGGTGTGTGACTGGCTAACTCGTACGGCGAGAAGGAGCTGCCTAGGGCCAGGATCTGGGAAACTTGGTACGGCACGACCAAGATCAATACTAACACGAGAGCACCCACACAGACTTTAGCCAGCGGGTTATCCGCGGGAGGCGACTGGATAGTCACGAATGCAAGCACCGAGTTAAAGAACGAGTTGAAGAATGTCCACTCTCCGAGATCACCGTTCGCGTACTTGATGTCTGCAGTCTCTGCTATTTGAATTACACCGGCCGCGACAGCAATAATGATCGTTAGTTGCAGGTAGCACAGCATCGCGAAGAGCTGAACTGGTGACAAGAGTCCATGACAGCGACTCAGTACAGCTTTGGCCTCGACGTAACACATGAGAAATCGGATCGGGTAAACAAATCGCCAATCGGAGATGCCAAACCATAGAGTACTGTGCACGAAGAAAAACAAAGAGGTTAAGACAATAACGTCAACGATAAAACGCATCAGCTACTCAACTGATACTCCAGAAAAAAAGACGTGGGAAGCACAGGAAGAACAACGGCGAGGGTCACAAGACCTGGGAACGAGAACATGTAATCCCTACGGCGACTTGAAAGGTAAATGCCACGAAACAGGAAGTCCACAGCAAAAAGTCCTGCGCAGACAATATCCGTCATCCAGAGGCTAAACGGCATCTGTGTATTCAGCGACAACATCAGTGCGAATCACGCAAGAATTACTGTCATCCATTGACGTACGTAGTTGGAAGGGATGTAGGTGTTCGCAATGTACGAGCTTACAAAGACGATCGACACCAACATCAGGAAGATGTCCAACCCCACCCCGAACAAACTATGGTCCAAGTATCTGCATGAACGATCAATTAGTCAATGGTTTTTTTATGAATAAGCTGCTTCCGCTATCGCACCGACTGAGTCGATCACGACTGCGCGAGCCATGACTGTCACTGAGGATCTTGGTGGTTGAGGACAAATCGCCGCTTTCTGATTCTGATTGTTATCACACATGCGTCAATACAACAACAAGTGACATCACATTTGGACTCTTCTCACCAAAGTTCACAGCATGTATGTTGTGATGTTGCGGACTAAAAAGCTGTCCCATCGCACGTTTCACTGGTGTGACAGCTCCATACGTGGCACTTTGTTCGCGACGGAGATGTAGCCGCTCTGACATTGTTGCCTAAGACAGAATCTCTTGAACTGCCACGTGAAGAGGTGCCTGCAGGAAATGACAGTTAGCAGCTAAGCGTCGCCGGATCTTTAGCATCCCCTCCATTTACGTTCCAGATGTAGCAATTCTCTCATCCATGAAGGCTTTGTGCTCTATTTCCTGATGCACAAATATGAAAGATACTTTCTACAGTTGCACATGATCCGCTTTCACACAAACCACTGACCTCCCTCAAGTCTCCGAGGCGATGACACGCTCTGCTGACTGGAAAACTGGTCGTGGTCAGTGTTAACCTCTGCATCGCAATCCGTCTACAAAGTCCCAAGCAACAAGTTAGGTCACATGGCCAAGCTGCCTATGATCGTTGCATGGAAGCACCCACTCGTTATTCAATGTCATCTTCACGTACTGTTCTTGAAGTACTCTGGGATGCACCCTGCGAATCACTCGATTCGGTATTGTAAGTAGTGTCTTGACATCCTGCCTGTACAGTATCTTGTGACGCTTCCTGACACGCTTGGCTAGCCTCTACGGCGATAATGGTTACCAACTCCTGTAGTTCTCTTTTTGATTCTTCAATGCTCAGGTGGAGAGCTCGCAGGTCTGCTCGTTTACTTGCTCGACTTGATGGTTGTGAGGCAGGTTCATTACCACTAATTGCCTTTCTTGTTCGTTGGTATCGACGCACAGCAGCAACACACAGCAGCAGGTACCGCTCGATATCTCGTACGAGCATAAGACTTCCTGGACCTGTTGACACGAATCCTGGGATTCCGATTCGGCCTACCGGGTCAATCCGGTCAGGAATACTCATCCGCTCTCCCTGCACGATAACTAACTCAATCATCGCCGACAAATCATCTTGTGACGCTCGAATGCTGCATGAAAGTCCGTCCAACTCTTGGAGAATTTCGGTTGCATCTTGTACGTGGGGCCCGGGACCTTCCATTGGTCGTGCATTTTTCTTCTGTCCCTCGTTCGAAGCGTCAAGCGAGCGATGGCGACGATCCACTGCCGCAACAGACCGTAGCAAATGTACGTCAACATCTTGCAACAACTGCGCTCGCCATCCTCTTGCCGTCAACGACGACTCGTACTCGCTAAACTCCGTCTGTTGACCAATTCCACCATACGTGGCTTGCTCCAATTTCACCTGCGGATCTACTCGAATCCTATCCTCTTCATCGTCTTCTTCAGCATCAGCATTCTTCTTTAACTTCCGTCGACGTTTAGGCAGTGGCATCTGGAAACTCTCCGTGGATTTCTCCACCGATTTGCTCCTTGCAGTCGACAGTTTCTTCCGACGCTTCCACTTGCGTCCAGGCGTCTCACCATTTGAAGCTGACGAGTTCCCACTCTCTTCATCAGGCTCAAGTGTATTTCTACCTGTGGTTGTGTAGCTTCTACTTCCGACTCGGAGTGTTCTTCATCCGGTAGTAAATAACGTAGTCCACCTAATCACCACCCACCACTCGTCAACATGTCACTCTATCAATTCTACTTTCTACCCTAAGAAGTAGTATCGTTCTACCTTGTTTCAAAATGAACGCGTAGAGTTCTCCCTCGCCTACGAAATAGTCGTGATTCTGTATCGCTCGTTCGCCCTTCTCTTTAGCCCCTGGTAAGTAATAGAGTTTCTGTTGTTGCAGCCCACGAGGCTCATCGATGTCCCAGTCTCGGTCCTTGATGATTTTGACGATCTCTTTGCCTTTGATGCCGATTTTCTCGAGCAATTCACGCGGTGGTCGCGTCTCCAGCGACATGGCAACACCCCGTTGACTGTTGCGTCGGCTGCTAGAGCTCGATCGCTTGGGTGTCGGGTCTGGAGCCATGGACGCCATTGGATTCAAGAACGAGTGCTGCTCTACCATTAGCTCGACGGTAAAGTCCACTAATGTCATTATTTCGACAAAGTGACAGCGTATTTAGCACGCGTCACATATAATTGATGAGAGGTATAGCCAAAATATGCGAACGTAGCACACGTCGCAGGTAACAGAAGTACCATAAAGTTGGCACATCATATTGAGGCCAGCAATGCTGCACCTCACGAGGCTTCCGGTGCGACTTGCGCCTGTGGCTGCGACTGTTAGCTCCCCGTATCTGTCATGTGTGCGCTTCAAGCGCTCGGCTGCGAAATCTGGTCGCGTTAGCGCTGCGTCCGGCTCCGGTATGGGGCATAGGAGAACAGTGTGTCAATTGTAGTTACTAAGTGCTGTTGCAGACCGCAGCGCGGCGCTGACGATGGCTATCCGCCAGATCGAGAGCAGCTTTGGCAAGGGAGCGGTCATGCAATTGGGATCGACGTAGGATTTACAGATGAAAAATTATGGACTGTTGACAAAAGTTGATCATTACGGTGTCGTTGTGCTACAGTAAGATCGCAGAGCGTGTGGACGTCATTTCGTCCGGTTCCTTGTCGTTGGACTTGGCGCTGGGAGTCGGTGGTATCCCCAGAGGGTACGTATTGTGGTGCTCAAGTGGTGAATGGTGGACTGCAACTTTTGACATTTTATTGTTGTAGACGTGTAGTGGAGATCTACGGTCCTGAGAGCTCTGGCAAGACCACTTTGGCTTTGAGCTGCATTGCTGAGGCTCAGAAGACCGACGGTGGAGTCTGTGCCTTCATTGATGCAGAACATGCCATTGACGCCCACTACGCCAAGGCTCTAGGTGTCGATATTGATGCGCTGTACGTCTCGCAGCCGGATTCAGGTGAAGAAGCTCTAGAGATCGCTGACACGCTCATTCGTTCGGGCGCAGTAGATCTTGTGGTACTCGATAGTGTAGCTGCACTTGTGCCGCGTGCAGAGCTCGAGGGCGAGATGGGAGACCAGCAAATTGCACTACAGGCGCGACTCATGAGCCAGGCGCTGCGAAAGCTGACCGGGTCGCTATCCAAGTCCAATTGCACCATTATCTTCCTGAACCAGATCCGGCAGAAGGTTGGCATCATCTTTGGGTCGCCCGAAGTGACGTCAGGTGGTACGGCCTTGCGCTACTACGCGTCGGTGCGGTTGGATATTCGCCGCAAAACGGCAATCAAAGAGGGCGATCAGGTTGTCGGTAACGAGACAGTGGTTAAGGTGGCCAAGAACAAGCTGGCTTCGCCCTTTAAGGTGGCAACCTTCGACATGATGTTTGGTCATGGAATTGACCGTCAGTCAGAGTTGGTAAGGCATGCCACTGACGTTCTTTGAATGGGATGAGTGACTCACGTTGTTTGACATAGCTTGACTTAGGTGTGCAACACGGTTTGCTAAAGCGATCGGGTGCATGGTACAGTCTGGCTGGTGGCGATGGTAAGTAAGCAATCATCAGTGTTGTATACTTGTGTTGACGCTTGCAAACCTGGTCTGATTGCGGTCGTTTGTAGAACCTATTGCACAGGGTAAGGCCAAGGCCAAGGTATTCCTACTGGAGAATCCTGACATTGCGAAGAATCTCGAAGCAAAGCTGCGTCAGATGCTTTTCGAGTCGGTGGGAAATGAGGAGGGTGTTGAAGAGGGAAACATTGAACCAGATCGCAGCGGAGTGAACGAAAGTATTGCTACATCGACCGAAGAATTTGGTGAGATCGATAGCGCTGCTAGTAAAGACGACGAGAAGACCACCGGATGAAAAACGAAAGTTATGCTCGATGTTGCCAAGCTACTTTGCGAAAATCTACTTGCCAACGTTCTTTACTTTGTACTTCAAAGTAGTATCTTTTTATTTTGCAATGTCGAAACTCGATCGCCAGGACGGGATGCCCGTAAAGTGCTCGCTTGTATTCTGCTTCTTGTTATGTTGTTGTTCCTCGTTGTCTGAAGGTTGGCGAGCACGTTGTCGCTTTCTGGACATGGGGTCTTGCGACTCCAGCAGCGCATGTAGTTCACTCACCTAGAGACCGAGCTCTAAATATGTAGCCACAAATACAGACTAGACCAACTAAAACGCCATGCTGAATGACGTCGGGGGAAGCACATTTGCCACCTGGCACCGCTCCGCCTTGGAGTAGCGCTTCTTGATCACCGCCAGGTTGTTCGACGGTGAGTTAGAGTACAACGTTTGAAGCTCTCCCATACACTCCTTCAGGTCCGACCAGTTATACTGGCAAGCATCTACCAGTTCTTTCGTCTGACAGTAAAATAACAAAATGTGTTAAACGAAAGAATAGCAACTAGCGACAAAAGCTTAACGCACCATCGGGAACCCATCGATCGTGTACATTGCCATCGAAAGACAGCACGCAGCCACAACTGACGGCAAGTACTTCAAGAACTGGTACTCTTGTAGTGCTAGTTCAAGCAAGTAGTGTGCCAACATGGACGTCTTCTTTTGAATCGGAGGGATCATACGCTCGTAAATATTCAGGAAATCCAAGGCTATGCACAACACAACACAAAGAAAATTAGCATTAAAGGACTGGTGTTCGAGAGCATTGCAGATGTTGCAACACATACCAGTAGGCACAGAGAGCGTAAAGTTAAGGGTGTTCAACAGTTTTTCTTCCATCTCCAGCACTTCCACGGACGTGTATACGTTATCAGCGCACATCGCTAGATCTTCGACTCCAATATATGACACGTCTTCGCATTTGGAAGCAACATGCAAGCAAGTCGCTCCGAGCAACTGGAACTGCGTCTTTTTCACCATGACGATGTCCAAATACCGGTCTGTGTAATTGACTGCCAAGAATGCTGTTCTCAGGCACATCTCAAACACGTCCACCACTACGAGTACAAAATTATTGTCGGAAATGATAAGAATACTAACAAGATTTCAATCAGAACCTAACGTACCTTCAATTAGCCAATCCACAAGCATTGATCGATGGGCAGGTCGAAGCGTTTTCTGGCGGCTGCAAAAGGAAGATTAAGCACCTTTACACCAAGCATGCCGTTTGCACACGCACCTCAAGTACTTGATCTCCTTCCAAGACTCAAGCTCTGTCTGACGCAGGTATGCATGGAACAGCTCCACATGTTCTGGTGTAGGTCCGATACGTGCGCGACTCATCGTATAGCACATTTGATCCATAGGAATCTTGGGAGTGAGTGGTAGGAACGCAGGAGCTTCACTGGAGAAATACGGATGGCGAAGCGCATCTTCCGCCGTAATTCGTTGGTCGGGGTTGTACACGAGCAGCTTCGTCAGCAGGTCGATGCCAAGGTCTGAAATTCCCGGGAACAGGCGATTCAAGGGTCGGCGCTTCCAATGCGGGAACTCGAAGTGATAGTTCGGTAAGGACGAGAAGCCTGGCCATGTTTCGGATGTGGGCGTCGACAGCTTGCTGAAGATTTGGAACAGTTGGTCAATCTCGGAAATACCTGTAAAAAGAGGCTTGCCTTGGGCCATTTCAGCGAAGATGCAACCAACAGACCAGATGTCCACTGCTGATGAATAACCACGTACTCCCATCAGGATTTCTGGAGGGCGATACCACAGCGTGACGACCTCCATTGTGTAAGTTCGACGAGGAATTCCAGTTGCTCGAACCAATGCGAAGTCAGAGATCTGAAGCGTGGCATCGCCTGGATACCATGAAGTTGTGTTAACGGAGCATTGCAGAAAGAACGCAAATTATGAACTTACTCAGATTGTCCGTATCAGAAGTTTTGATAAGCAAATGCTTTGGTTTGAGGTTACGATGCAAAACTCCGCGGCGGTGACAATATGCGATCGCATCCAGGAGCTGGTGAAGAAACTTGCGTATCTAATAGAACAAAGCAACACCTAACGTTAGAGACATGGGTAAATCAACCGAACACTACACTGTACCTACCACAGCCTCAGGTAACACACGACCGCCATTCGGGTCTCCTGTCGGGTTTATAATCTCATGTAGAGTTTTGTCCACGTAAGGGAAAAATACGTGGAGTTCATCTTTGGCGAGGCTGATCAATTCAAGTGATGCAATGTGATCGTGTTTGATTCCCTTGAGCACTGCTAACTCGCGGAGCATATAGTACGGTACTCCTTCTCCCTATTGCAGACACATCAGCACAACAAATTAGTACGACAAAAAGATCAAGCGTAAGTTCCAATCAGAACACGCGTACCTTCGGGAAGACTCTGGCTTTCTTCATAGCCAAGATCTTGCCGGTCGAACGCTGGCAGCACTTAATGCACGTGCCTTCTGTTCCCTTATTCTTGATGCCCAAGTTTTTAAAGTTAATCCAGTTCACCGATCCTTCAGGAGTCACGCTTGGAAGAGAACGATACAATGATCGTCTACTAGTGAGCTCTTTCCATTTCTTCGAGACTTGCGCCATGTTTTGCAGATCTTTGGCTGTCACCAAGAACGAGAAGACATGCAAAATAATATCGATGGGTTGCAGGTCGAAATGCTCCGAGGGACTCAGCACTGCGTCAATCTCGTCCATTTTGACTTCCGGTGAGTTTCCTTCCCACTCTTCGTCGTCATTCGCAGCGGGTGAAGCAATCAAAATCTCACGACGCACCACTTTACTAGCTCGATGCTCCACTGCGCGTTCCGATGGATCAATCGAGAAGCCTTCCTCGCCTGCTTCTTGACTGTGAATGTGTTCCCTGGCATAGGCTACGAAGTCTGTCGTCTTAACGTCTCCAGTGTCATCCTCTCGTTTCCTCTTACCCACTGCAAATAAAACCAGCACCAAACTGTGAGCATTCACTCCACCACGAAAGCCTCCTGTTTCTTACCAAGTAGCGCCGCATCCACTCTATACTTGGTCTCTAGTCCACTCTCCGTCTTGACTTCCTGCTGCTCCGTCTTGACGTGGCCTTGAGCCTCCCTCTTCACATCTTTCTCCTCCTTGTCCATCGACGTCGATTGGGACAGATCCAGCGGCTCTGGCTCTGGAAATCCGTTCGCTGCGACTGCTTGAGAGCGTGGGGTGCCTCCTAGAGCCGCCAGAATGGGGTTGTCATCTCCAGACGCGCACAGAAGCAGCGGCAATCCGCTTCGCTTGCGTTCTGGCTCGCTCTTGGCGACTCCGAGCGGCAGAGGCCCCTGACCAGAGGCTCCGCACGTGGCTCTACGCTTCTTGGAGGGCGTCGCGTCTGAGGAAGACGCCGACTGGTCCATCCGCCTGCAGCATAGAAGAAAGAGGTCAATGGGGTCTCGCTAGAATGCGGACACTGCGAGGCTGCACCTGAGTAGAAGCCGAGGGACGAGATCTCTTTTGCCTTTTGTATGGGCGACTGAGCGCGCGCTCTTCCTCCGTTTTTTTCTCTAGGGAGCGAGCGGACAGTAGAGACCATCACTCTGGCGGTTTCACTGCCTGCTGATTGGAGGAGTTTTGGTGATACTTTGTGGTGATTGGCTAGAAGCGTTGTCCGATTGTGCGGATTTTGGAAGAAATCGTGAAAAAGCGAGTGGAGTGGCTTGTGCAGGTGAATATTGCTTGAAACTTGTTAATTTCTCAAACTTGTTGATAATTTTGTAAAAGAAGAGCAAAAGATAGGAGAAAGCCGCTGCAGCGTCCGGTTCAGGAAGGAATCATCTCGCGATAGTAAGTCGCTTCTCGGTGGTTCGCGCCTGTCAAGCTCCGGTTCATCGACGAAACTGTTTGAAACCGGAAAACTACTCTCGTCGAAGCAACTGGTGTGTGTTCTACTAACCTGAGTAATAGCCTACCAAGATATAAAAACCTCAGAGCTTGCTATCATAGCATCAGAGAGAACTGGAATTCATCAATTGATGGCTTTATATTGCTTGCGTTTTGGCATATCGTGGTTAAGAACAACAGGCATGTGGCATTGCGAAAGTGTTGCTGTCTTCGCTAATTAGCATGTGTAGATGTGTGGAATAGAGGGAGGGCCAAAAAGCGAGAGCTATTATTATAATACAAGTATAATACAAAATACACGTAACCAAGGCTTCTTTCCTTACATTCTTCTTATTTCCTTTCCTTTCTTTGCAAAAATATCAACTTTCGTAGACAAATTATGGACCACCAAGATAAGGTATAGATTCCTTGAGTGATGAAGGTTGCTTCTATAGGTCCGTAAATTAGCTGAAATAGAAGATGTCCAACCAGAAGTGGGTACCATGATAAATAAACTCTGTCAAATATGTCAGTTCTTCTGACGGGCTTGTTAAGCTTCCATTCATCGTTTAACCCCCCCCCCGCTCTCACGGGTTTTTTCGGGTCCTGATTATGCTTATTATACTAATACATGTTAATTAAAGCTGTATACAACATGTTAGAAATGGGCGTTCTTAACATTTGTATTGCCTTTCATAAGCACGATGTATTTTATGAACATAGCCGGCAATTGTGACGGGGTCACACGAGCACCTTGCTTGAGGAAGTGTGACGGGGTCACACGAGCACCTTGCTTGAGGAAGCGTGCTATTAAGAGTATACAAACTCTAAGTGAACGGCAGTTCACTAGTCCCTGGTCTGAGGGGACTTAATAGCCAGTTTAGCGTAAGTTTTAGACTGATTTATTTATAGTTAATTAGGTCCATTTGGCCTGTAATACAAACTCCTAATTACCTATAATCTTTGCTTAATATACATATAAAAGTTAGGTCAAATGCTATTGGTTGGCCCTCAGCCACCAGACCTACGTAGCAGTAGTGTGGCTCACACAACACACGAGTGAGTATCTAAAACGAATACTCACA
This sequence comes from Phytophthora palmivora, assembly GCA_008079305.1. Classification (NCBI taxonomy): domain Eukaryota; phylum Oomycota; class Peronosporomycetes; order Peronosporales; family Peronosporaceae; genus Phytophthora; species Phytophthora palmivora. The sequence goes on along the minus strand of VOQZ01000427.1, from coordinate 14,966 downwards.
GAAGTATATCAACTTCTAGAGGCGGTACCCTTTCTGGGGTACCCCTTCATGTAACCCCGTTACATCCTCCCCCACTTAGGTTGGAAACACCAACCAATGAGGAGCTAGGAAGAGAGCGCCGCTCTCTTTCCTGTCCTTGTCGATACCCATCGACGAGCCACCGTTGTGGCTTTGAGGCTTTCATTCAGCCTTTTTGCACGAGCAGCAAGCACCCGAGGTTTCCACGTTAACCTCTTCGAAGATGCCTAAGAAGGCAAGCACCCGCGGCGCTTCGGCGCCTTCTAAGTTAAGACCGCGAGGTCAAAGACTGCTAAGGTCAAGTCGAAAGACAAGGCCGCTCCGCGCAAGGAAGCCCGCAAGGCGGCTTCCGAGGCAGCCAGCAAGCGCACTGCTGCTGCTGCCAGACAAGGAGAGAGCCTGCGACGCAGTCGCTCGAACTCCTTGTCGCCCGACGATAGGCCGAACCCTCGGTTCACCTATCTGGACCACAGTCCTGGGACAGAGTCCCCTGTTTTCGATAACCCTATGATCACGGGATCAGAGTCAGACGGGGACTCACCTGGATCCGCTAAGGATCCACCTTTTCTCAGGATGCTCCTTCACAGGACGCTCCTGTTGATGATGCTGAGTCATCAGAGGCAAAGGCAGCTTCGACAAGCTCGCCTGCCAAGAACCTTACCTTAATCGAAGGTAAGACTCGAGCCTAAGCTGCGAAAGCAGCTTCTCCAAAACGGGCTGGTGAGGGTGCTGCTGCAGCTAAGAAGCGCGCAGCCCCTGGCTCTCCTACGTCAGAGCCTTCAATCGCTAAGGGATTCAAATCCCTGTTCGACTCCTCAGACGAGGAGGAAGAGGAGGGGGCTGTCTCTGAGCCCCGAGAGATCTCTAATGATCTCGATGAGCAGCAGGAGCGCTATCATGCTGCTCAACTGCAAGGCACTCCTGTGCCTCCCACGCCGGTGTATCCTCGCGGATACTATCCACCGGATGCGGGGTCTGGGTCTCCAATGTTCTTGGAGCACCTCAAGGCCCCTCGTGGTCTTAACCATGGGCGTACTTCACGTGGCGCCTATGAGCGTGCCTTGGTTCAAGACGACCCACCCTTTGTCAACGACATCGAGGCCGCTAGGTGTGTGCTGCTTGCACCACACCGAATTCTCCTTAAGGAATTCACAAGTCTCCGCAAGAAGCCGGAAGACCGTGGTGGGCTCATCCCCGTGTGGGGGTACCCTTGGGTACAGCCCGAGAACACCACAACCCAGACCCAGGCAGAAGACCTGTTCTGGAGATGGATTTCTCTGAAGAACTTTACAGTTCAGGAGTTGAAAGACTCCGGGAAGATCGTTTGCTGTCCTATGTCTTGGACCAGCGCGATCTTCGCATCGAGTTTTCCCACTTAATCGCTAAGCGGCAACTCCACTCCGTTATGGAGGGACTTAGACAGCAGTCTAAGTCCAGCGCTCAAGACGAGCGCGGGTACGGTTCCGTCAATTCAGGGACCGTACACCGTAAGGCGGCTAAGAAGCCGCGGACTACTTACGCCCCGGCTGTTGTTGATCCCAGATTTCAACAGCCTTCGGGCAGTCAACCCGGAGTCGGTCTTCCTGCTCCCACGAGTTCTGTGACGAGGGGTAACCCCGCCACTTCAAAGCAGCTGGCGCTTCCCAGAGCGCCGCCGCTCCTGGACGACCCGCTCCACATGATAGTGGAGCTCGCCGTTCCGGTCAAGGAGGGCAGGAGGAGCTCTCGCACGCGTTTGAGTACGCGGCTCCCTCTCAGCCGTATCCTTCTGGACCCTCAACTTCGGGTCGGGACTCTGTGGGGTCCCTATTAAGCGACGAGGTCCGTCAGCTTCGAGATCGCGTCTATGCGATCAAGATAGCCCTTGGGCTTGGACCTGGTGGTCAGACTGCCTCTCAGGCTGGCAAGCCGGGGACCCTTGAGGTCCTTCGCCAAGACTTGGACGCTCTTGGTCGTGAGACTCATGAGCTCCATGGGTGCGTTGACCGCCGAGCTCCGGCTGCTGCTTTGAAGGAGCTCCGTCGAGGCTTAGACGCTCTAAGCCATGAGGTGCATGGTCGGATGCCCTCTTATGAGCCGCAGGGGTACTCGTACCACTCGGCTTATGGGTATAGCTCTTACCCGAGCTCTTCCCACTCGGTACCGTCATACCCTTCGTATGACTTGCGTGGGTACCAGTCTGTTTATCATTCACAGACTCCGACACCGGCAGCTCCAGCTGTCCAGAGGCCTCAGCCTCGTTTCGAGGAGATGAGCTCTCACCTATGCCTTCCTCCGTCCGAGGAGAAGGACCCAGCGGATCGCGATCCGCTTAAGACTCCTCTCGTAGTACATCGGGTGCGTCGCCATTGACTTCGGGGGGTCAATGGTGTATGCCGTGCCATGTCTGGCCAGGACCGCAAAGGGTCCGATGAAGCGGTGCTTCAACTTGTTGCTCTCTACAGAGCTAACCACCTTTAGTGGTAGGTTTTTAGTGTCTAATAGGACTAATTCACCTCTTTTAAACACCTCTAAGTTTCCTCTTCCATGTTTGTCAGAGTACTCCTTTTGTTTGTCTTGGGCTAACGCCATTGCGTCTCTTATCCGGCTGATTAACGTCAGCCTGTTGTCGATAAACGACGACAACTGTCTTTTCGAAGACTCGGGCTCGATCTCCGAGACCTGGGAGGAAAAGGCTTTCCGAGCCTCTCCCCCACTTACGATGGAGGCCACAGTGCCTCCCCGCAAGGTTAGCGGCACCTGGGGGTGTCGTAACCCATTCAAGTAGAACGGGGTAAACCCCGTTGATGCGTGTACCGCATTGTTGAGTGCAAACTCAACCATAGGAAGCTGATCCGACCAGGATCGAGGTGCTTCCGCACAGATACTGCGCAGAGTATCTTCGAGCACACGGTTGACGCGCTCCGTCTGACCATCCGTCTGCGGATGGTCTGCAGTTGACATCGTCAACTTAGTTCCCAACAATTGGAACAGGGTGTCCCAAAATGCACCCGTGAAACGCGGGTCTCTGTCCGAGACTATGGTCTCTGGTAGACCATGATAGCAAAACACGCTATCTAGGAACAGCTGTGCAGCTTGTTTCCCGGTGACCTTGTCACGCACCGGAGCAAGATGCACCATCTTGCTCAAACGGCACACAAACACCAATATGCCGGTGTTGCCCTTGTCATCGGCCGGCAGGCCGAAGACGAAGTCGAGACTCATCGACTTCCAGCAGTCCGCTGGTACTGGTAGGCTCTGCAGTGGAGCCGAGGCGTGGCCCGAAGGCTTCACCCTCTGACAAGTTTCACATGTCTTGACATAGTGTGCCACCCACTTATACATGCGGGGCCACCAAAATGTCTGAGAGGCCGCTTGGTAGGTCTTCTCCCGGCCAAGATGGCCACTTATCGGCGCATCATGCGCCTCTAGAAGTATGTCATACTTCAGATCCTCGTCGTTTGGAACGACAACCCGAGGAGGATCTCTAGGGTCTACTCTGTAATGGAGTAGCCCATCGGCCAGCTCATAACGATGGGATCGCCCGCTGTCGAGGCGAAAGCCTGTCGACTTTGGCGTCCTTGCCATCGGACAAGAACTGCATCAGTGGCGTGTAGTTCTCGTCCTCCTGATACGCCAAGCGTATCCGATCGTATAGATCTGTCGTGACCCGACTGACATGAGCTAGCTCATAGTCAGGTCGACGCGACAATGCATCGGCAAGCACGTTGAGCTTGCCCGGCTTGTATTCAACGCGGAAGTTGTATTCCGCGAAGAATAACAGCCACCTCGCCATCCGCTGTGACAGATGCGGCGAGTTGGTGGCAGTCCGCAAGGACGCGTGATCAGTATAGATCACAAAGGGCCTCGTGTCCAAGAGATGAACTCTAAATTTGACAAGAGCGTACTTCATTGCAAGTAGCTCCTTGTCATGAACGGGATAGTTCCGTTCGGCAGCCTTCAGCTGCCTGGACTGGAAGGAGATGACACGTTCGTGTCCCTCATCGTCCTTCTGCAACAGCGCACAGCCTATTGCATAGTCAGAAGCGTCACAGACGACGCTAAATGACTTGTTTTCGTCCGGCAAGGCCAGGACTGGCGCTTGCTGTAAGCTCGCCTTGATGCTGTCAAAAGCATCCTGGTGCTGTCAAAAGCATCCTGGTGCTGTTGCTCCCAGACCCAGTCGGCATCTTTCTTTAAGAGATCCGACAAGGGTCGAGCTAGTTCAGCGTACCCTGCGCTGTACTTATGAAGATAGTTGGCTAAGCCCAACCACTTCCGGAGGTCCTTCTGCGACCTCGGGGTCGGCCAAGCCGCTAAGGCCTTGACCTTCCCTGGATCGGCGCGTACGCCGACCCTGCTGACAAAGCAGCCGAGGACTTTTATCTCCTCAGCTGCAAAGACGCACTTGTCGATGTTGGCATAGAGCTTGTTAGCTCTCATGACCTCAAACACTCGACGGAGGTGCTTCAAATGCACCTCCATAGCCGTCTGGCCGCCTTCGGCACGGCTATGGACGAATATATCGTCGAAGTACGTCTGAGCGAACGTACGCAATGGTCTAAACAATTGTGTGACCAAGCGATTGAACGTCGCTGGGGCATTTGATAGCCCTTGTGGCATCACTAGCCACTCCCAGAGCATCCCACTCGGGGTGCTCACTGCGGTGAGAGGAATGTCACTCTCCCGCATCAGGATCTGGTAGTATCCGTCTACCAGATCCAGGGCACTGTACAGCGTACAGCCCGACATGTTGTTCAGCAACACATCCTTGCGAGGGATCGGCGTCTGTGCCGGTACCGTCGCATTGTTCAGCTTGTTGTAAGCGTGAACCAGACGCCACTTCCCGTTCGGTTTACGAACGCAGAAGGTTGGCGTCGAGTGCGGGGACTTCGACTCCCGCACCATGCCCGACTTCGCCTTTTCGGCGAAGAAGGCATCTATGACCTCGCACCGCTCGCGAGGTAGAGACCACTGTGATGTAGCGAACATCAAGTTTGACCCTTGGCTGAGTCTAAGGAGCCGTGGCCTACGGTACAAGATTGCGACGCACCAGAGCTCGGCTTTAAAAGCAGCTTAGGAGCGGTGGTCCACGGTACGGACTCGGCTGAAGACCTCTTAAAGGGGAAAGCTGAGTCCAAGGACTCGGCTATAGTACCATCAGAGTTACCGGAAGAAGATGCGACCAAGCGCAGGGACTAACGACCATCGGGAGAGCTGGGAACAGTCGCTTCGACTGGGTTGAAAGGTCGGTGAGATCTATAACGACTCTATTTCACTAGATATTTGTATAGGAACCAATTAGGAATCAGAAAAGGGGCTTAAGCCCCTAGTATTAAACAGAGCAGAATTTTCTAGGTCCAGAACACGTGTACACTCTTCCGGTAAGTCCCTGCACGGGCCGGATTATGTCCGCCGTCAGAACTCGAGAGGCATAGCTTGTAGAGTTCTGACTGGTAGCGCCAAGAGATTAGGTTGGCCCGGGGAAGGGCGTGCCTCGCCAAGCGCGAAGAACAAACCCCGCCGAGCTCGGCAGGTCGGTATACCGTACAGCCCGGGTACCGTTACTCTTTCAGCCGAGTAGCCTTTGCCTCGGCGACCCGTAAAAGCGCTAACGCGCCGTCGTCCATCCTTTGGTGGAGGGCACGGGATACCATATTATTGGCTGGCTTGGTTGGTTGGTACTCGGCGGAAGCGAGACACCAGCTGTCCCGGAAGGGCCGAACCGCTAGGTGACAACCTAGCGCAGGCCAACAAACGCCGACCTAACTCGGCGATTGTTGTGGTTGCGTGATATTTACCCACATCTGACGGATTTGTGCGTTCTGCAACACCACACCACTGCCTCGTGACACAGTACTTTGTGCCAGGCACGAAATCAATCTCGTGCCGAACTCCCCGATCCGGCGGGAGTTGGGATGGTGGGTGCTTCGACACCACATCCGAGCACTCTTTCACAAGAGGATACACTGGATCCTCCGGGTTCTTGAGAATCTCAGAACCCAAGCGCGTTGCGCGCTGCTTCGTGAACCCCTTCAGGACATCCTCGTCCATTACGGAGGAAGAGTTCAAATCTTCAGGAGAGGTCTCCGGCTTCAGGAGCACCATCTCCGCAATCTCTCCGGCCTTCAACTCGGCCAGGAAGTCCTTCATGGACAATTCCTCGAGGTTCAGCAGTGCTGACACCTCTGACAGTGCCTCCAGATGGACGGCACCTGCCCTAACTTGACGACCGGACACGCCGTCGAAGACATGGCATTGCTCTTCGACCGGCCGTGCCGGTGGAGTCTCAGACTCCGAGTGTGGTACTTGGTTATCCACACGGGAGGTGCTCGACGACACCTCCGCACTCGTACTGGTCTTCTTGACCCCGCGTGGAACTCTGTTACCCACGCTAGAGACGCATACTGCGCTCTCGGTCTTCTCGGTCTCTTCGACCTCGTGTGGAACTGTGTTACCCACACCGGAGGCGCCCTCAGCGCCCTCCCCAGCTGCCTCAGCTGCTTGCGGACCTATGTTACCCGCTTGCGGAACTACGTTACCCGCCTGTGGACCTATGTTACCCACTTGGGGACCTATGTTACCCGCACAGGAGACGCCTACAGCGCTCTCATCAGCAGCCTCTGCTGCTTGCGACCTATGTTACCCGCCTGGTCAGTGCCATCCGGCACTGCCATAGTCGAAGCCCATACGGCGCGACGACTCTCAGCGCTGGTACTTGCCGTCGTGGCAATCCCACACGCTTGGCAATGAGCCTTGGTCTCACGACCGGTTGCGAGGCTCATCGCAACATCTTCACTGGAGTCCGTGACTCCCAGTACTTCTTCGGGCGCATAAGCGCCTTGGCGACCATCTCTGGCGCCCCAGTCCCGGACAGAGGTGGGAACATTACTCACCAAAGCTCTGTCGGAGACTGCGGGCCGGCTAGCCCCAATGGCTTTGCCGCGCCAATCGATCCAGGGCTCGTGCTTTTCGAGCCACGGCATGCCCAGGATCAAGTCGTACTTGTCCATGTCTAGGACAAGGAACGACTCCGTGCTGTCAAAGTCTTCAAACTTTACAGCCAGGTCCATACGGACCCCAGGTACGTTAACCACCGTACCATCGGCCAGTCTCACCGAGACCTGTCCCCTGCCTTTGCTTTCTCGCAAAGCATCGGCATACTTGTCGCCATTCCGCGCGACCGTCTGGCGTCGAGCAAAGTTCGTCGACGCCCCAGAGTCAATCAGGACTCTAAAGGGATCTCCATATCCCCGTACACTCGCGTGTACCACGAGCAGTCCGCCGCTGCTCTTTCTCGTCTCGAGAGCACCCAGGCTCTCAGGGGCTAAGCCTCCATGGCGTGCGCCGTCCGCACTCCTACCATGGGGACTTAGATCTTCCCCAGTAGGGCGCCCCGCCCCTACTGGTGACCCCAGTTCCCCTGGCTCTTGGGTCGCGGCTTCTGCCACGGGCCCCTCGAGCCCCTAGGTTTGGAAGGGAACTTCCTTTGCCCCCCCGCAGGGCAGGTACGTTGCATGTGCCCGAGCTTCCCACATCCGTAACAGCGGATGGAGGTCTGTACGGCCGTACCCAGTTCCATGGGTACCGGCTCTGTGCTAGCTCCAGCTGCTGGAGCTCCTTGCACTGCGCCTGACGACGCATTGTGGCCTCGCCACACCGACGTAGGAGTACGAGCCTGTCGGTGGCTGTACTCCTCTTGGAGGGCGATCTGGATCGCTTCCTCCATAGTGTTCGCATGCACGCGGAACAACTGTGTGCGGGATGGGCCCACCTTCAGGCCATCCATGAACACGGTCACTTTGATGTGTTCAGGTAGGGGGTTCCCTACCAGAGATGCAGCGAGTACTCGCATCTCCTGGATGTACTCATGCAGCTCACACTTCCCTTGTTTACAGGCAAGGAAACGCGAGCGCTGGCGATACTCATAGTTCGCCGGAAGGAAGGCAGCTCTAAGCTGTTGACACAGCTGAGCTCAGGTTGTGAAACAACCCGGCGTTGTCGCTTCGCGCGTGTACGCCCAGGTCTTCGCCCGACCACCTAGGTTGGACAGGGCGAAAGCGACTCGAAGTCGCTCGGTCGAGATTAGAGCCGTGTCCATCGCGAGCTCGACCTCTCGGACCAAGAAGTGGAGGTTCTCTCCCTCCTTTCCCTCATAAGGATTAACATTAAGCCTCAATGGCTTAGGTTGGGCTGGTTTCATCTCAGCCACGGGGGTCTGCAGCCCCTGTACGTGGGCGATAAGCCCTCTTTCGTACGTGTCGAACGCCTCAATGCGTTCGACCTGCTCGGCCGGCGTAGCAGCCGCCAAGCTTCGGAGGGCATCTCCTCCAAAGATGCCCACCATCTTCCGGACCGACTCAAACTGAGAGTCGGTCAAATGAGGGAACTCCCCTCTATCCATCCTGGCTTACCCTGTAGGAGCCACTGAGGATTCAGGTAGTCAATCTACCCGCGTAGGCGTGGATTGACTACAAGTGCTACCAAGTGTGACGGGGTCACACGAGCACCTTGCTTGAGGAAGCGTGCTATTAAGAGTATACAAACTCTAAGTGAACGGCAGTTCACTAGTCCCTGGTCTTAGGGGACTTAATAGCCAGTTTAGAGTAGATTTTAGACTGATTTATTTATAGTTAATTAGGTCCATTTGGCATGTAATACAAATTACTAATTAACTTTACTTTAATCTAATTATTCATATAAAAGGTAGGTTTAATGTTATTGGTTGGCCCTCAGCCACCGAACCTACGTGGCAGTAGTGTGGCTCACACCACAGTGTGGTCCACACCACTCCATCAGAGTATTAAAACAAATACTCACAGAAGCATATCTACTTCTAAAGGCGGTACCCTTTCTGGGGTACCCCTTTCATGTAACCCCGTTACAGGAAGCGTGCTATCAAGAGTATACAAACTCTAAGTGAACGGCAGTTCACTAGTCCCTGGTCTTAGGGGACTTAATAGCCAGTTTAGCGTAGATTTAAGACTGATGTAGTTATAGTTAATTAGGTCCATTTGGCCTGTAATACAAACTCCTAATTACCTATAATCTTTGCTTAATATACATATAAAAGTTAGGTCAAATGCTATTGGTTGGCCCTCAGCCACCAGACCTACGTAGCAGTAGTGTGGCTCACACCACAATGTGGTCCACACCACCCACAACAGAGTATCTAAACGAATACTCAGAGAAGTATATCTACTTCTAAAGGCGGTACCCTTTCTAGGGTACCCCTTCATGTAACCCCGTTACATCCTCCCCCACTTAGGTTGGAAACACCAACCAATGAGGAGCTAGGAAGAGAGCGCCGCTCTCTTTCCTGTCCTTGTCGATACCCATCGACGAGCCACCGTTGTGGCTTTGAGGCTTTCATTCAGCCTTTTTGCACGAGCAGCAAGCACCCGAGGTTTCCACGTTAACCTCTTCGAAGATGCCTAAGAAGGCAAGCACCCGCGGCGCTTCGGCGCCTTCTAAGTTAAGACCGCGAGGTCAAAGACTGCTAAGGTCAAGTCGAAAGACAAGGCCGCTCCGCGCAAGGAAGCCCGCAAGGCGGCTTCCGAGGCAGCCAGCAAGCGCACTGCTGCTGCTGCCAGACAAGGAGAGAGCCCGCGACGCAGTCGCTCGAACTCCTTGTCGCCCGACGATAGGCCGAACCCTCGGTTCACCTATCTGGACCACAGTCCTGGGACAGAGTCCCCTGTTTTCGATAACCCTATGATCACGGGATCAGAGTCTGATGGGGACTCTCCTGGATCCACCAAGGATCCAACTTCTTCTCAGGATACTCCTTCACAGGACGCTCCTGCGAGTGATCTGGGGCCTAAATATATTATGGCAAAGCTGGACGATGATTGGAGGATTAACAGCATGGAGTAAGCTTGGATATATTACGATTATGCTTATTACGAAGTATTATCACTGGATCAACCATGGAAACCCTAGATCAAGGAAAATCTACCCGATCTAGCCGATCTGGAATTGGATCAGCATGATCTGGCTTATTAAGGCATGATCTGACTCGGGAGACGTGTGATCTGGATATTACGAGGGATGATTACGATATTGGAGAAAGGAGAAGTCCAGATCACAACATTGCGACTAATGATCTAATGTTTATGGTTCAGATCCAGGGTGATCTGCAAAGATGTCGACTGCTATGATGGTGAGGACAAGAAAGGACAAGAATCAGGATAGCGTAATCAGTCGATGTGTCGTTAAGGATAGGATACAGGATGGGATAGGTCTTAACATTAAATCAGAACCGAATTTGCATCGTACGACACAAGTGCTCCGCTACGCGCCTGGAAACGGGAACTACATTGGCCCTACGGTATTAATAGCGATTTAGGCGTATAGATCTAGGGTGGTTGATAATATCTAGATAATATATTGGCTAGATCCAACCTCCTAGTATCTTACCCTAAGGGCAGATCCAAGATCCCGGTATTAATTGCTTACCCGTAATCTTCGGTTTCTCAACGATCAAGATCGCGCTATAGGAAGCGCCAAGCAATCAAAGAACCCCGCGTAAAGGGAAATCTACTACAAAGGAACTACTACAAGGCCGGATCCAGATCTAGGCCGCCGGATCCAAGCTTGATCTAATCGCTTGGACTCCGGATCTACTACTGGCGAGTGGTGTGAAGACTTCCACGCTACTCTACGACCCCAACGTCACGCCAAGACGTTCAACCAACACAGATCGAGCAACTTAGCAGTCACCAAGAGAGGAAGATCCAGCCTAACCGACGGGTACACAAGGTGAGCAAGTTCAGCAGATCACGGATCATCGGAGGAGGACCCCTTCGTTAGTCGGTGTCCGGGCATTGGTGGGAAGTTGGATCTAGCGATCTCGCAAATTTTGCTGATCCCGCTACACCACACAAGCTGCGAAAGCAGCTTCTTCAAAACGGGCTGATGAGGATGCTGCTGCTGTTTAGAAGCGCGCAGCCCCTGGCTCTCCTACGTCAGAGCCTTCAATCGCTAAGGGATTTAAATCCCTGTTCGACTCCTCAGACGAGGAGGAAGAGGAGGGGGCTGTCTCTGAGCCCCGAGAGATCTCTAATGATCTCGATGAGCAGCAGGAGCGCTATCATGCTGCTCAACTGCAAGGCACTCCTGTGCCTCCCACGCCGGTGTATCCTCGCGGATACTATCCACCGGATGCGGGGTCTGGGTCTCCAATGTTCTTGGAGCACCTCAAGGCCCCTCGTGGTCTTAACCATGGGCGTACTTCACGTGGCGCCTATGAGCGTGCCTTGGTTCAAGACGACCCACCCTTTGTCAACGACATCGAGGCCGCTAGGTGTGTGCTGCTTGCACCACACCGAATTCTCCTTAAGGAATTCACAAGTCTCCGCAAGAAGCCGGAAGACCGTGGTGGGCTCATCCCCGTGTGGGGGTACCCTTGGGTACAGCCCGAGAACACCACAACCCAGACCCAGGCAGAAGACCTGTTCTGGAGATGGATTTCTCTGAAGAACTTTACAGTTCAGGAGTTGAAAGACTCCGGGAAGATCGTTTGCTGTCCTATGTCTTGGACCAGCGCGATCTTCGCATCGAGTTTTCCCACTTAATCGCTAAGCGGCAACTCCACTCCGTTATGGAGGGACTTAGACAGCAGTCTAAGTCCAGCGCTCAAGACGAGCGCGGGTACGGTTCCGTCAATTCAGGGACCGTACACCGTAAGGCGGCTAAGAAGCCGCGGACTACTTACGCCCCGGCTGTTGTTGATCCCAGATTTCAACAGCCTTCGGGCAGTCAACCCGGAGTCGGTCTTCCTGCTCCCACGAGTTCTGTGACGAGGGGTAACCCCGCCACTTCAAAGCAGCTGGCGCTTCCCAGAGCGCCGCCGCTCCTGGACGACCCGCTCCACATGATAGTGGAGCTCGCCGTTCCGGTCAAGGAGGGCAGGAGGAGCTCTCGCACGCGTTTGAGTACGCGGCTCCCTCTCAGCCGTATCCTTCTGGACCCTCAACTTCGGGTCGGGACTCTGTGGGGTCCCTATTAAGCGACGAGGTCCGTCAGCTTCGAGATCGCGTCTATGCGATCAAGATAGCCCTTGGGCTTGGACCTGGTGGTCAGACTGCCTCTCAGGCTGGCAAGCCGGGGACCCTTGAGGTCCTTCGCCAAGACTTGGACGCTCTTGGTCGTGAGACTCATGAGCTCCATGGGTGCGTTGACCGCCGAGCTCCGGCTGCTGCTTTGAAGGAGCTCCGTCGAGGCTTAGACGCTCTAAGCCATGAGGTGCATGGTCGGATGCCCTCTTATGAGCCGCAGGGGTACTCGTACCACTCGGCTTATGGGTATAGCTCTTACCCGAGCTCTTCCCACTCGGTACCGTCATACCCTTCGTATGACTTGCGTGGGTACCAGTCTGTTTATCATTCACAGACTCCGACACCGGCAGCTCCAGCTGTCCAGAGGCCTCAGCCTCGTTTCGAGGAGATGAGCTCTCACCTATGTCTTCCTCCGTCCGAGGAGAAGGACCCAGCGGATCGCGATCCGCTTAAGACTCCTCTCGTAGTACATCGGGTGCGTCGCCATTGACTTCGGGGGGTCAATGGTGTATGCCGTGCCATGTCTGGCCAGGACCGCAAAGGGTCCGATGAAGCGGTGCTTCAACTTGTTGCTCTCTACAGAGCTAACCACCTTTAGTGGTAGGTTTTTAGTGTCTAATAGGACTAATTCACCTCTTTTAAACACCTCTAAGTTTCCTCTTCCATGTTTGTCAGAGTACTCCTTTTGTTTGTCTTGGGCTAACGCCATTGCGTCTCTTATCCGGCTGATTAACGTCAGCCTGTTGTCGATAAACGACGACAACTGTCTTTTCGAAGACTCGGGCTCGATCTCCGAGACCTGGGAGGAAAAGGCTTTCCGAGCCTCTCCCCCACTTACGATGGAGGCCACAGTGCCTCCCCGCAAGGTTAGCGGCACCTGGGGGTGTCGTAACCCATTCAAGTAGAACGGGGTAAACCCCGTTGATGCGTGTACCGCATTGTTGAGTGCAAACTCAACCATAGGAAGCTGATCCGACCAGGATCGAGGTGCTTCCGCACAGATACTGCGCAGAGTATCTTCGAGCACGCGGTTGACGCGCTCCGTCTGACCATCCGTCTGCGGATGGTCTGCAGTTGACATCGTCAACTTAGTTCCCAACAATTGGAACAGGGTGTCCCAGAACGCACCCGTGAAACGCGGGTCTCTGTCCGAGACTATGGTCTCTGGTAGACCATGATAGCAAAACACGCTATCTAGGAACAGCTGTGTGACGATGTGCCTCTGAATTTTCTAGGCACACCCGCAGCTGCCCAGCCGGGACAACCCGCACACTGATTCGAACTAAGATGATGGTTTTCGAGATGGGTATTGAGTGGGACTCCTGGGCGAATTGATGGTTTGGACTTTGGGGATGCAGATGTTCGGTTACGGAGAGGCTCACAGGTTGGAAGCGTACGCCCTGAATGGGTACCACATTCAGGATGCAATTACGACGCTCAGTCCGACCGCCGACTCCTTGACGGCAGGTATCCAAGAGAAGGAAGTAAGTGCCCTCGGAGAACGTATCCCGAGGTGCAGCCTACCTTGACGGAGCCGAACATCACCCGAAAAACACCCTGAAACTCCAAGGTTTCCACAATTACGACCCTACCTACACATGTAAACCCCAAGACAGTCTCCCTCATCCTGAAAGTTCGATCGCCTACCGGATACGAAGACTCCATCAGAAGTTATGAAGTGTACCCCGAATGTACATCCCGAATGACAATACATCCTGAATGACCAAGCGATTGTCGAAGAACAAGATCGAAGATCAAGTTGCCAATGATAAGTTCAGTCCGGAAGTCAGTTTACTGACATTCAAGCAGAGTCAAGACAGTGCGACCCAAGAGTATCGCAATCAGATGATTACACCGTGCAAGAACAAGACCAGTGCTGCCGATCTCAGAAGAAGCCGAGACATCGCTGATGAGTGTATGCAGACCCAAGTTCGACGTGACATTTCAAGTATAATGAGACCAAGTCTACCCAAGTGTGACCTCACGAAGTAAAGGAAGACCGCCAAAGAAGTACCAAGACTACCAAAACAGAAGAAGAATTTAGAATGCCAAAGAGGTAGAAGATAATTTTAAACAGAGTTTGATTTGTATCGTGAAGCACAAGTGTCTTCGAGTTCGATCAGCGTTGTGAAGTACAAGCGTCCCTCGGAACACAGGCGACCAAGGGAGGTCGTCGTGTTACCATATACATCTCGTCAAGGAAGGACTACCTGGAGGACCGCTCATATTAGGAGGGCCCAGAGTGAGGACGACCAAGGCTGCGCTAACCGCGTAATAACTCTCAACACGTTCAAGTCGAATTAACTTGGGGACCAGTGGGCTTGAACACTCGGAGTGATCCAGTTATTTTATTTGCTAAGTTGCTAGTGGACACTCCGGTGCCCCTTGCATTTCATATTCATTTCCCTGCGATCTTAGGAGGTTTGGTAGTGATCACCCCTAGGATTTGACTGTTGATTACTGTGTGTTTAGGAAGACATTCTATTGTTTCCCTCGAGCATTTCGAGGGTGGTGCGCGTAGGGCATCCCGAAATTTACCTGTATTCGGGCGTGCTAACTAACTGACAGGCTGCATATTGTATATTCAAACTCTGTATTATTTTAGGTTATCTTTTGGGAAGAAGGTCTTTACTCGTGATCTCTCAACCCACATTCAGGACCCCCAGGATACGTACAACCTGGAAGTTCTTACATTTTCTGTGTGTCTATCTTAGGAATACAAATACCCGGTGAAACCCGGTCCGCCGAATAATCGACACCTATAGGGATTGCACAAGGTCACACGCCAACCTGGATCGAGTCTAGTACTTGATCCAGGACCTGTACTACCCGAAAAGTCGGTTCTTCTCGAAGGACACCCCCCACTCTTCGGGCGCGCTATACTTGGGCGGTAAAGTGTTCACCCACTTC
>VOQZ01000426.1:0-105573 GCA_008079305.1 Phytophthora palmivora | reverse complement strand
GAGTGCGATATTGGCAGTGCTGATGTTGGAGAACCAGGAAGACAACACCAGAAATGAGAAAGAAACTACGTGACATTCTGAAATACCACAGAAAGTCTTCCTAGGATACGGTAATGCAGGCCCGCACCGGCAAGGGGCGTGATTTGTGATCTAGATGTAGGGGACGCCAACCGGTGGCCCAACGTCCAAGGTCCGTTGCCCCTCCCTCATGTTGAAGTGTATGAGCTTCTCAAGAAACTTCTGGAAACTGGTTTGATCGAGTACTCCAATTCGCCGTGGGCATCCCCTATTGTGATCGTTCTGAAGAAGAATGGTGTTGACATACGAATGTGCATCGACTATCGGATTGTGAATGGTTTCATCCAGTTATCACCCTACCCGTTGCCTCTCATTGATGACCTCCTGATTGGGTTCGAGGCTGCGATGTGGTTTATGAGTTTGGATATGGCTAGCGGTTCTGGGCGATCAGGATGACGGAGCGTGCTCGATTGATATCCGCATTTATTTGTCCATTTGGACACTTCCAGTGTGAGAATGCCCTTCGGCCTGAAGAATGCTCCTCTTGTGTATCAAGCTATGCTGGATAATTGCCTGTGGGGATTTGTGAATTGTCACCAGAGGAAGAGGCTGAGTTGACGCAGACGTTCTGGAATTCTTGCAGCTGAAGCCTCAAGACTCTGAAAACCAATCCTCAGACTTTGAAAACCATGCGCTGAAATCAGAAGTTCGGCTCTCACAAGTCAGATGACCGTTTTCCAGAGGAACATTCCGGTTCCAACGTATATGGGTCCAGTCCTGGGGAGAAGTTCGTACATCGATGACATTGCACATGGAGCGCCTACTTGGGACCCAACTCTGTGACGATTTAAACGCCCTTCTTTTCAGACGACTTCGCTACTGGAACATCTCTGTGAGCTGCCCAAGAGCGAATTTGGGAAACTATCGATCCCGTATCTCTCCCACGAAATCAGCGCCGAAGGTCTGAGAGCGACGCCCAAGATCGTCAAAGGATTCGAAGAACTGCCGTTCCCGTCCACGCTAAAGGAGTTCAGAGTTTCATGGGAAGTCTCAATTACTACAAACAAGTTTATTGAAGATTTACCGGTTATCGCTGCTGCCTTGTACGAGTTGACGGATGAACAGATCGCTCTGGGAAGGATCTTACTTGTGCCAAAGAAGCATTGAGCTCCTGAAACGCAAGATAGTTTCCACCCCACTTCTCAGACACCCGGACCGAACCAGACCGTTTGTTATCATCCCACATGCGAACCCTTGGGCTGCCGCGGCAGTTTTAGGGCAGGAGTACGATGGAGTGATTCATCCAGTCCGGTTCACGGGCCGTGTCCTGAATGACGCTGAACTCAGGTATCATATCGCCGAAAAGGAGGTGATTGCGATTCTCAGAGTCTGGAAAATTTCAGAGCGCTGGTAGGTCAAGTCCAGTGATTGTGGTGTATACCAGATACTCTGTGCTGAATGGTTGTTGACGTCGAAATTCCACCGATGGTAAAACGTGAATGGGTCTGAAGTTGTCGCACTGGACTTAGAAATTCGCAAGATCCAGCGCGATGAAGACGGACTTCCAGCCATACTCGGCGCAGGCATCACACCACCCCGAGAACATTTAGACGAGGTATCTGAAAAAACCTGATTCCAGCCAAGGGGCGAGTCAAACCGCCAGCTCCTGTCAGTGTGGAAATGCTGGAAGCGAATTATCAGGGTCATGTCCTGAGTTTCGATGGTGCAGCAAAGACGTCTACTCGTCTGGGAAGTTGCGGATGCATACTCTGGAAACTCCCTGGTTGGAATGTCTTGGAAGCCCGAGGATTTCCCCTGAAGGACGTCACTGTGAATGACTCGGAGTATTGTGGATTGAACTACGGTCTGAGGATGGCGTTGGAACATGGAATACATGAGCTAGTGGTTGTTGGAGACTCACGTATCGCAATACAACAGGCTCAGGGACTGATAAAACTGCAACCAACCTAATTTGCAGCGGAGGTTGGCAGAGTTTGAATCTCTGAAAACCAAATTTCAGGCCCTGAAATTAGTACATGTGAAACGTGAGTTCAACCAAGCGGCAGATTACTTAACTTCGAAGACTCTGGCACTTGGGGAAGCTTGGCAGGTACAAGACGCTGACGAGCTCACCCATCTACAACTAGTGTCTAAAGTACAAGAAAATTATGAAGCCCTGCCCAGCTCCAAATGCAGAAGTTCAGGAGTCCGAAGTATCAGGCTCTGAAAACCACGGTGTGACACCCGAGTCTGATGGAATCCAGGGCCCGAATCCGCACCTCTGCCACGATCAGCTAAAGTATTGATTGCTGTGACCCGTGCCCAAGTTCCGAATAACACTGATCCGCCTGAGGACGACGATGAGCGTGAACCCCTGGGCCTTTGGAGTTCCAGGCAGAACGTTGGCGCGAATTAAGGCACATCAGAGCCACGACCCGTATTTGGTTGAGCTCATGAAGTTTCTGAAAGGTGACGTGGGAGATCTACCACGCCCCCGAGTCAGGAAACTAGCAAGGGTCGCTGAGGATTTCATCTTGGATTCCAGAGATGTGCTGTATCGTCTAAGTCGTGCTACCCGAGAGCGGCCTCGAGACAACGTCGATGAACTCAGACTGGTCGTCCCCAGAGACTTGCACTCAGACTTGCTGCATTATGCCCACGAAGACTATCAAGGTGGACATCAGGGAATCAAGAGGACGTTCGAGAAACTGAGTTCAGAGTTCTACTGGTTGGGTATGTACGCCGATGTGGAAAGATTCGTGAAGGAATGTGTGGACTGCGCTAGCGGCAAGGGGCGACCTCCAAACCCTGGACCGTCACCTGGGAATATTGAGCCCAGCAGACCGTTTGAGGTTGTGTCCATGGATTTTGTGACGCATATGCCGAAGTCAGCACGCGGCAACACCTTCCTTCTGCTCTTCCAAGACATGTTTTCAGGGTACGTGATGTGTAAGCCGATGAGTAGCACCACGGCTCAAGACGTGGCGGAAGCCTATGAAGAACGTGTTTTCAGAACTTCGGAGCCAGTTCTCTGATTCGTCATGACCAGGATCCCCGCTTTATGAGTGAGGTGTCAAGTGTTTCAGGGAACTCCTGGGTAGTAGACAACGAGCTACTCTATAGACCACAAGCTACCACAGCTAATCGGCCAACAGGAACGGTCGGTGTCAAACTACTGGTGCGCGCGATCAAGGCATATATCTCTGAAGCTGATCAAAGTGATTGGGATGATCATGCCGAGCGTCTGATGTTCGCCCTGAACACGTCGTTCGATGCCACCCGTCTGGAAACGCCTTTTTATTTGGTGCATGGTTGGGATGCTCTCGGAACTGTGTCCGCTATGCTAGGACCCAAGCCGTCGACGACTCAGGAACGAACCGCCTACGAATGGAGAAGGAAGATGCAACGAGACTACAGTTATGCTGTGGCATGTGCCGAAGATCTCCAGAAGAAAGCGAAACGCGACCGGTCTGAAGAACAAACCAGAAAGTGGAACGAGTTATCAGAACGTCTGAAATCAGGTTTTGCTATAGGTGATGCCGTATGGCTTTATATCCCTAAAGTACAAACGGGGTTAAGCCGGAAGCTAGCGCACATGTGGCATGGTCCTTTCAGAATCGATGAGATGTTGGATGATTTCCGCGTACGACTCAAGTTGAAGATACTGGTTATCGTGTGAATCCCTGGGTGCATGTGAGCCGTCTGAAACCCAGAGCCCTGTTCCCCAGGCGACCAACGATAGAGCTCGAGATTCCAGAAGACGATGACTTTGATGCCGCTTTGCTACCTGAAGATAGTTGGGAACCTGACGCTGAGAATGATGAGTATGAAGTGGAGAAGATTTTGGATACTCGTTGGGGTAAACGTACCAGAACGTCCAAACGTCTCCGTGAATATCTCGTTAAATGGAAAGGTTACGATGAAGCTGAGTGGCTACCGTTATCGAAGTTGAATTGTGGCGCATTACTTTACGAGTTCAACCAGAGTGCACGAGCACGAGCTCGTTTCCAGGCAATGCAAGCTGGAGACGATCACCCCAGAGTCTAAACACTCTGAAAACGCATCTGGAAGTCCGATATCTGAGAGATTGCAGAAACTGACTTTCAGAGAATGAGAGTATGAATGCATGTTTTCAGAGATTTTATTTCTGAGATTCGTGTGTTCAGACATGTGATCGACTATGTTATTGCTTGTATGAAAACGACGATGTGTATGTGGAGAAAGGAATTTGTGGAGATTACGTGCTGATGAATACGAGATTATGAACAATTGAAAGTTGAAGAGGAGAGGTGAATCAATGGTTGAGTGGAGGATATTAGAAGATGAAAGATTGAATGACTCCACTGAGGCCGGGGTTTACGTCACAAATGCAGACAACTAAGTGGCCTATCAGTATGCAGTCTTCCTACGAAATTTTTGGCTGAGGCGGGGGACTTCAGTAGCTGAGGGAGACGGGGTTCTCAGAGCGCTCGGCCGGCGTCAAGATATCTTTCTTGATATCATCAGGAACATATTGGAGCCATTCTTCGTCCACGTTCACCGTGGCCCATTGCATACGAGCAGGCTCGATGGCATCCAAGTCCCCCAGTTGTGTCTCCAGACTCAGACACTTGGGACCACCAAGTTCGGCGACTCTGGGGGTCTTGCCAAATCCAGGGACACGCCTTGTCAGGAACAGTCCAGATGCCAGGCTCCGAGAGCAACGACTCTGGGAAATCCTTGTTTGCCAAGACTTTCCGGATAAGGGCGTTGTGCTGACGAATTAAAGCACCTCGACGCATGGCCCGGTACTTGTGCAACTCCGCAGACTTGTCATCAGCCTCGACGTCCATAGTGACCCAGTGAGTCCGTTCCCAGAAAGCCTGAGCGTGTTTCTTCATGCTGCGTACAATCTCTTCTACGTCAACCAGCACCATGGGTTCCAGCTCATCACGTTTGTGGAAGTAGAATTCAGAGAACCGGTTGTTAACATGACCTCCCAAGGAGCATGTTTCTTGCGAATCACAGCACAGTAGCGTTCTGAGTCCCAGCGTCTCTTGAGAATGGAGCACGAGTGCTTGTGGACCTCATAATCCGGAAATCCCAGCGTTTGACCTGTCGTAGTTTTGGTAGAGCTCACGCGTTGTACTCTGATACCATAGTACAACCAGAGAAGGCATCACAGTCTGGTGTTTCCACCACCTGGAGCTCCCTAGCCGACAGCGACTTGTAAGTTTGGACACCAGGCTTCGTGATTTTCCAGAAGAATCCTTGGACTTCGATCCACTTCCGCTGGTGGATTTCGGACGGGACTTGGGACTGGTGTGGGCAATCACGGACGCACGGCTTCTCTTAGACCTCTGGGTGGGAATGATCGGTCCATCGTCAGAGTCGGAGTCGTTTTCAGATTCACGAGGACGCTTGGAGCCAGGACGTGAATGGTCATCAGACTTCTTGTTCTGGACTTCTTGTTCCCAGACTTCTTGACTCCTGACTTGTCAATTCCAGACTTTTGCTTTTGGACTTGTCACCCCCAGAGTCGTTGTCACCAGACGCGTCATTCCCAGAGTCGTCATCTTCGGCCTCAGACTCAGAGTCGACGACACCACTATCTTTGTAGTCAGGATCCTCTTTGGGGTTGTCGACCGAAGATTCGACGTCGCTCTCAGGATAATTGACGTGACCATCCAGATCACCCCAAGCAGCGGGCTTGGTACCAGCCAAGAGATGACGATCTACACTTCGTCGGCCATCTGATAGTAGACTTCCGGGACGTATTTGGTCCAAGGGGTGGAATCCAAGTGACGCGAGAAAATCACACTCACCAGCATCTGGACAAGAACCGGACTGCTGAAGAGACTATGAGCCTCCTTGTCCGACGCCAACCATTCCATGGCCTTGTCGTATGCGACACCAGACAACAAAGCTTGGCGAAGGTCAGGACGAACTTCTTTCCAGACCACATCTCCAGGAAGCTTCTTGTGTACTTCAGACTTGGCCACCGTGGTACCTGCATTCGCCGAAAGTACGGAGTCTTCAACAGGATGGTGTCCAGAGGGACGACGCTTGAGACTCCTGAGGTCTGGCGCGAGCGGCCACTTGGGTGATAACGTCTGAGCCTGAGATTTCGAAGAATACACGAGATACCTGGGACTCTTGGACTGTGAATCAGAAACACCAGTATCCGAACGAGTGAGGTCCAGAACTCTGGTATTTTTTGCAGCCTCTTTGGCCGTTCGACGAGCTCGCTCTTCGGAAAGACGTTTCTTGAATTCAGGAACAGGCTTTTTTCGCTCGTCCAGAGCTGTCACGTTGATGATAGTTGTCCAATGATCGGGAATGATAGTGTCTTCCTGATATGACACCAAGAGATCGTGTAGGCGATTCCAATTACCCGAAATCTCAGAGTTCTCTTGCAAGAACTCCGAAACCCCATGGATCCGTCGGCTTGACGTCGGGACGAGACTTCAGAATAGAGACTTGGGCTTGGAGATCGGCAATTTGGGATTTCAGAGCTGCCTTGTCCGCCTTCAGAGCTTCCACTTGGTCTTGATAATGGGCCTTGAGGTCCCGAATCTCTGAAGACATACGCTCCTCCACGACACCAGCGTCCTGCTGAGCGACCTGGAGTTTGTGCTTCCAGTATTGACAGTTCAGTATCCATTCGCGCTTGATTTCTTCACACTCCGACCGAGCCGCCGCAGCATCTATCAGGGCAACACCATTTCGAGAACCGACGCACTCCCGAAGACGTCGATGGGCTGCAGTCATGAGTTTCAAGTAGCCAGCCGTCCGAAAGACCCTTTCAGCAAGCCGGGTATGAGGAACATGAGATAGCAGAGACGCCAACTCTCGGCGAACTTCCACTGACGAAGCCAGAGCATCCAGAGTAGGCACATTTAGAGTCTGGGCACGAGGTGTTATGGTCTCATGGGGATCGAAGCTTGGGATCACACGCTCCAACTCCTGAAGGTCTTCGTCGGTAAGTGTCTCGTACCCTACGAGCACACAAGACCGCCATATGCATTCGCATGTGACGACCTCTCTGGAAGTCCTCAGCTCGCGCTGGTACACTTATCAGAAAGGCGCGTCCCTCAAGCTCGATGTTAGGCGCGATGTAATTCTGAGGGGCATCTGAATCTCCCAGTGTGATGACTGGAGCGCTTTCGCTCGTCATCAGACCTTGACGGAAGAGTCGGTCGACTTCCTCGGTGGACAACAGTCGAGGTGCACCAAAAGCTCGCGCTTTGAGAACACCAGGGGCGTCTTCCGAGAATGCAGAGTCTGGATTACGTGGAGTAGCTTTCGGTGAAGAGCCAGCCGAGTTCGCGCTGCCATCAGGGAGGTCCCTGACATGACCTTCGACCTGGAGAGTTCCAGACTTTGCTGTATGGGCTGGGGCGCTTGAGCTGCCACCAGGTAACGTGGCTGAACCGACGTCACCACCCTGCACCGTGCTGACAGTAGCCGTAGCAGGACCTGTGCCTGTGGCGTCGTCTGCCGGGCCACTCGACGAGGTGTTTGTGCTCAAAGACGTGCTTGTTTCCTCCGACATGTGAGTGTGAAAGTGGATTGGAATATGACCGCCCGTTGGGTGAGCCAAGTTCAAATTTCTGAGTCTGAGAGCTCTGAAAACCAGGCAAATGACAAAGGGTTGCTGCTACACTACGCTCTAAAAACCGTTCATCAGAATGTCTGATAGACCTGGCCATGATACACAGCTTGGAGAAAGTTCCGCACTGACGGATCGTGACCAGGAGGGGCGGTTGACATGATGCTATTTCCGATTTTCGAGCGACAGGTGGATATTACGTTACGATGTGATTGGTTATAATATGGGTTATGAGAGAGGGGGAGCTTGGGACACGGCTACACCCGTGCGACATCTGTGGAAGATTTTAGATGAACCTTCGCCTGACTGTAAAGGGGCCCAATGGACCAGAAGTGTACTTCAGAGTGTGCACAACTCTGAAGGTCAAATACACTCTGTCTGGTCACCGGACTTTCCCCGACGATGATGGTTCAAGGATCTACACTACTTACCCGCAGAGACCAAGTATCGCGCGCCGGACGCCGCGCACCCGCGCAACCCTCAAGAACTTCGTGTACGTTGAAGCATTGGTGCTCCGTACTATGATATTCCGTTCAAGACTCTGGTATTCCCCACTCTGAATGACCAAGACTTTGAAAACCAAAGTGATTTCAGACTCTGAAAACCCGGATACCAGACTCTGAAATCAACGAAGATTCAAGACCATACTGAAACCAAGTGAACCCAAGTTCAAGTAACGCAATCAAGTGATGTGTGACCTGCACATCCCCTGTAATGACGTCTCTACCCATCAGCCCATCGGGATCTGCTGCACTGACCATACTGAAACCAAGTTTAGGTCACGCAATCAAGTGATGACTGCCCTGCACATCCCCCGTGATGACGTCTCTACCTGTCAACCCATCGAGATCGGCTATACTGACTGCATACTGAAACCAAGTCAAGATACCTGATACATACAAGAACCAAGTGTACCTGAGATTTGAAGACTGACTGCATGAAGGACGCCAAGGACGACAAGAAGAAGAGTGATACCAGAGATATATGAGAGTTATGAGAAAGATAAAACGATAAACAGAGTTCAATTTGCTTGCTACTGCACAAGTCCGCTTGAGAGGTATCCAAGCCACGGCGTCGAGGACGTACGCCGTGTGATCTCCACCAAATTCAGTCCCCTTAGGTGGAGATCAAGTAACGTAGAGACCTGAGAGGACCCGCCTATTCCATATCCTAGTTGGGTCGTTTGTTTTGTCTCTAGCGGTAGCCCATTTCATATTGCTCGTTTGGACAGGCTCTGGAAACTAGACAGTCGTTTCCAGGGTGCAAGGTAGACTGTTATATATAGCTGATTGCATTGGTTTATATTTCCCTCTATATTAGAGGGTGGTGCGCGAACGTGAAAGGGATACCAGACAGACCAGGTGTCTGGTAACGAGTCCCTAGTTGACCTGGAGTATTAGCCCACCGTTCAAGGGCCCAGAAAGAATAAGAACGGCTGTATATATTTGTATATTCCTGAACTCTGCATATTTGTTGTTTATCTCTGAAAGTCAAGTATCTCGGTTCTGGATTTGTGATATCCAGACACCGATATCAGACTCTCTCTGGTATATTAACCTCTTTCCGACCACCAACTCTCTGGTAGCCTACTTGGTTTCCAGAAACTCCGACTCCCAAACGTTCCTGGAAGGACTTCTTGAACCCCGACACCAGACTCCAAGGGAACACGACTTTTCTTCACTTCGTACTTTCAGACCCCGGCGAGGGTCATATTCCCAAGACAACGAACCCACAGGGATACCACAAGGTACCACACGCCCACCTACGTTGTACGACTCTGAAATCCTTTCAGTAGTCATATAACCGGGTTCACTATACGCCACCTGCTCCGCGATCAAAGTTTCACCGACTTCGCGACAGGTACTTTATGACGACGAACGGGCCATGCAAATTCCAGGTAACTCGAAACTTGCGAAGTTGCTGAGCTCTAAAGGACCGACAGTCTCTATCAAAGATAAATTGAACGCATGGAATTGGATTCGAAAGAAAGACACTGTTGACACTGTCTTTAAACGCTTACAGCTTGACAGTAGAATTGACAAAGTTCTGTCAAACCCGGAAATCATGGCTTGGATTACGTACATGGATTTGTTCAATAAAAAATACTCAGACAAGAAGGTGACGATGGTAGGCTTGCTCATCAAGACTTACGGGAATTTGCGAGTGGCACGAATGCTGCAGCTTACGAGGAACGTAAAAACTAAAGGACTCGCGGGAAGATTGATGGACGAGCAGTTAAAAGCATGGAAGGATGATAA
This sequence comes from Phytophthora palmivora, assembly GCA_008079305.1. Taxonomy (NCBI): domain Eukaryota; phylum Oomycota; class Peronosporomycetes; order Peronosporales; family Peronosporaceae; genus Phytophthora; species Phytophthora palmivora. Next base: position 95,706 of record VOQZ01000426.1, on the reverse strand, counting down.
GAAATCCTCAGACGAGATATTCAGTCTTCTCGAACTTGATAAGGCGGGATATCACCTTTTTCGAAGCCCCCAACTGAACTCGTGGTACACTATGTGGTCATGCTAAACAAGAATGATCCAGAGACGGAAATGGTGAACATACTAGCTGGTTGGTACGGCCACGACGGCCTGGCACTGCTATGGAACGACAGTGGCTAAACCAAAACAAATCTCCTGAAGATGTGTTCAAATTATTAAAACTTGATGACGAAGTGGGCAAGGTACTTACGACCCCGACGTTTAAAACATGGCTGGGATACTTAACTTTAAGAAGCCTGGTGAAGCAACGACGCTAGTTCAAACACTGGTGAAGATCTATGGATACGACGAGGTTGTTAAAATGCTCGAATCTGCGAAAAAGGTGTCAACCACGAAAAAGATCGCAACAACGCTTCTGACTGAGCTAATGTGACAGATTTTGTTGGCTAAAGGAACATGATGTCTTCAACTTAGAGATCTCACCACGCTTGGGTATTGATCAAAAGACAAAGTGTCCTTCACTTTAGCTTTGTATTCACATTTAGACGAGTAAGCCTTAATACTAGAGCCCGAGTTGCTTGTTTCAGTGTTGCAAAGATCAAAGACCGGCCAATATTGTATCTCAAAACACATTCAAGCTTGACTAAACAGTGGGAAGTCGGCTGATAGCGCATTCTTGAGGTTACAACTAACCAGTGCGATACTTCAAAGTATCCGATAACCTAGTGGCATACTACGGCGATGATGCCCTATCAAAGTGAAAATAGCAGTGCAGAAATCTTTGAATACACAACGTATCGCTGTAGGTTGTTCAATAAATTTGAAATATCCTACAAAACTCACCTCGACGATATCAATTTTGGTGTTGCACAACGGATGAATTCCTACAACAGATATTCAATGCAGCGCAAACAGAATCAAATTTCACAATAATTAATGCTTTATTAAGCAGGTAATAAGATGTTGGACGGTCCAACAGTTTAGAATGTGGACAAATGCAACAATACGGCGATAAATCAAATTAGTCTAAACGTTGGCTACGCACAACGACGACAACATAGCAAACTCGCTTGTACTTCGAAATATTTGCGAAGAAGAAACAGGGGTAAAGAACTTTGTAAATTGACTTGGGGCACAACCGTTATAGTCGAGAAGAGTTGCCCTAGATCAATATTTAAACGGCTGTAATTTGACATGGTCATTACCTTCTGAGCAGTCCAATTACGACTTGGTTTAACAACATCGTCTGAAAAACGTGTAAAAAAATACGTCGCCACCGCTAGAAAGGCTTGATGTCAAACCGTACAAATTTAGGCTAGCGAATGAGGAAAGTGTCGAACAATGCTTTTCACTGCTACAGCATTAGTTATCTAGGATTTGAAGTACATGAAAATTCTAAAGGGCAGATTTTCCGAGTTTGTTGAACTTAGCGCATCGGTTATCCAAAATGGTTGAAGCGGGAAAACTTGTTCCAACCCCGAGGTTAGTATGATACTAGAATTCCTGTCTCGATAAATTACTACAATTCTCCCACCATGATGTCGGGAATCTGTTTGTACAAATTTCATTAAGTAATAATCCAATACTTTGTGTTTCACCGTTGCATGTAGGTAAGTGAATCCAGATGCGGCGCCGCGAACTTTTCACCGAAAGTACGGTTGTACCATGCATTGATTCATTTGACTATGGCGACGCCGTATTCACATATACTCCGCAGACACGTACACCTTTTATAAGTAAACCCAGAACTACTGAAAGAATTGAAATAATAATTTACATTTGGACAACTTGGATAGATTTGGACACGTTTTGGACAGGATAAAGAGTTATTTCCTTCACGGCCAAATTACAACCTAAGTACTTGCAACAAAAGCTCACGGAGCTCTCTGCTGGAAAGTTCCGGACAATGCACCGATGATCGCTATCCCAACACCATGGAATTACCAAATTGCAATAAAGTCTCACACGCCGTAGGAGACGAGCAAATTAAAGACTGAGGACAATGATACCACGCGAAAATACGCATTTTCGCCTTCATGAGCTTCACGGGTGAGGTAGTAGTCAACTGCTGATCAGTGGATCGTAACATACAATATCCCAGAAATGAAACAATGTCTTCGAAGAAAAATGTTTAAGTGAAGACGCTTGAAACTGCGAAGAGGCCCTACGTAGTGAAAAACTTGCCACCAATTTGAACCAAGCAAAATAGTTTTGGATACAAGAGTTTAACAATACGGAGAGCGTTCTGGCACATCACAACTGACTCCATGATTGAACTACTCGGTGTCAAAACCTTTCCTATGTAGATCCGAACTAACCAAAGTGCCGACAAGACGGAGACGTGTTAAACTACGTCATTCCAGCGAGTGGGCCGTTACGCGCTAGGGCTTATTACCGTCAATTAAGATGGCAGATTCGGGAAAATGGCTGTCAAATCTGGAGAATCAGTGGTATTCCTGTAAGCGGACGATGCGAGAATTTTTAAGCATTTCAAATACAGCATGTCAGCGCTTTGCATCGTTGGATCATGCCACCCACTGCGACTCGACTCGAGGCAGCAAAGTCTTTTGAGCAACCTTCCATCGATACAGTCGCTACATGGTTGCTGAGTGGTTGGTGCAGTGGTCTTGCAAATGTAGTGGTAAGAGGTTGATAAGTGTGCGGTTTTTGGGGAAACTAGACTGTATCGCTTATCAAAAAAAATAGTAGGATGTTTAATATCTACTGACATCGAGGAGGATGGGGACAGTTCGATTGAGCCCTTCGACACGTTCATCGTGTCATGGACCTAGGTGTAATCAACTACTGTAGTTATCTTGTTGGCTTTGGTGGAAAATTGTTGTATGCTTCTCCTTGATAAATGCGAGTCTCATTAACATTATATCCATTAAAAATAAATTCCAGAAACTTTCAGAGGTGGTTCAGTGTCTTCAATCGCCAATATGCTACGCTATGAGATATGTTTAACTTTTTGTGAAGTTGCAAATTCTGTTGTCGTGTCGCGTGAGTCTTTGCTAATTTACCCCAACTTGTCGATAAACAATTTCCAATCGCTCAAATCATGTGGGATACCTGCAAGCGAAACAAACAATAAACGCTTTAGCAATCGTGAATACATATAAATGGCTAGATGATCGCTATCTAATAACATATTGTTCTGGCACGATAGCCATCCCTACTATAATCGTGATTTGTAAATAGTGCCCCCGTAAGCTGGGAGCTGCATCAGTTCATCATCATGGTCTCCGCCTTCCGTTGATACAGCACATGTTTGCTGTCGTCCTTGTGCTTTAAATCACCCACGCTCACTTCTCAATTTACCTTCGCTTCAAGTACATCAACAAGTCTGAAACATGCGTGTCCATTTCATCGCACTTCTACTTGGCATCCTAGCAACTGTCGATGCCATCTCTGTCTCGACAAACGTGAAGATAACAAATGCTGCAAATTTGCCGCATTCGCTTATGGCTGACCAAAAGGTCCCTGTGAAGAGGTTGCTGAGAACTGCCAAGACAACGGATGAAGACGATGAAGAGAGAGCGTTTAACGCCGCTAAAATTGATGATGCATTCGTATCGTTAAAACTCGATCAAGTTAGTGGAAACCTTTTCGAAAACCCAAACTGGAAGAAGTGGACAAAACAGGTTGCCAAAGCCAGCAGCAACGACGTTGACGATTCTATTTTGTCGTCGTTAACGCGTCGGTACAATGTCGATGGAGTAACAACGTTGCTCGCTTCCGCGAAGAATACCCCTGCAACGAGTGAATTAGCCGCGAAGTTGGAAGCTTTGCGACTTAAACAGTGGCTTAATGCCGGTTTCGAACCAGGCAGGGTCTTTGGGATGCTCAAGTTGGACGTATCCAGTGCTAAGATGTTTGATAGCCCCCAGTTGGAAGCATTGACCAAGTACGTGGCACTTTTCAACAGTAAGCATCTCAGGCAAGAGACAACTGTCCTGCAACTTTTTAGCAAACACTACGGTGGTGATGACGCTTTTCTCAAAGTGCTCGTTTCAGCTGAAAACGCTAACAGTGTAGGGGCCACAAAGCTAAAGAACGAGATGGTGAAGAGCTGGTTGGATCAGCCCAATCACCCCGCCAACGTTTTCAAGGCACTCAAGCTCGACGAGGCAGGTGACAACCTTCTCAGCAGTCCAATCCTGAGCACATGGGTTCAGTATATGAAGGCCTTTAACAAGCAATACCCGCTCATCGAGACAACGATGATCAAGACATTCACCAAGAGTTATGGTGACGAAAAGCTGGCGACGATGCTCGAAGCAGCGAAAAAGGTCCCAAACACAGAACAACTTGCCAAAAACCTACAGGCCGCTCAGTTCAATCAGTGGATGGCCGAGAACAAAACCCCAAAAGAAATGCTGACTGTCCTAAAGCTGAATTCGCAGACCTTCAACGACAATCCCAGTGCAGCCATTTGGCGCTCGTACAACAAGGCGTACGCGAAGAAGTTCTCTGACACAGATTTTGCATTCCAGCCATAGATGAAAAATAACATCAATTCGCACTGCTTTGAAACGCAGGTTCTCACGTGACAGCGTACGCAATCTCACATTTGATCTCTAGCAAAATATAGCTTGAAAATCAAGGTTTTTAATGCAATTCCTGGAAAACGAAGTGAAACAATTAGCAGAGTTTGTTATCTCCCTATCAGCAATGCAATGAATTTCTACATTTTGCGCTTGAATGCTGGAACATACGTACTTACGTATTAACAAACTCAACATACTGTTCGGGTCCTCATAACCAGAACTAAATGCATGTAGGTGTGTTTGCTTATGGCTACATTAACAAAACCACATTCGAAGTAAGCATGTCATATTTTCATGCATGTCGTATTACTACGTCCATTTAGTGCTTCGAAGTGTTTAGGGAAATTGGGTTTGACAAGATAAGATCTATGATGGCCTGTGGCGCCTCTTTGCTTGTCTGTTCTGAAATTTCTTGAGATAGTCCTTGTACAATACTACATTTGCTTCATTTTCATTCGCTCGCACCAAGAAAAATACCCTTACAGGGTCTTTTTTAGCGTCTAGCCATCGGCTCAACTGCTCATCCAATAATTGATTAGCAATTTTCTTCTTGTCCTTTGCCGCTACGAGAGTCTGTGTCAGCTTTTCCTCGCCAAGTTTCGTAGTTAATATCGTTAGCATATCCAATTTCTTCGTTGGCTGTCGGTCCTTGAAATAAATCATATACTTGTACCACGTGAGGAAATTCGGGCTATCAAACAACGCGTCTCCTGCCTCGTCAAGCATTAAACGCGAGAAGACTTCATCTGGGGATTTCGTTGTTCTGAACCAGTCTCCGAATTGCTGGGTATTCAGTCGTTTCGCGATTTCCACTGTATTTGGATCCTTACTCGCATTAGAAATCATCTGAGCAATTTCACCGTCGCTGTAGTGTGCTTTCAACGTCGGCATTGTAGCTAGGTCATTCCCTGGGTGATAGAAACGATAATCATCGGCATATTTTACCCAAGCACTGAAGAACGGACTCTCCAACAATTTATCCCCTGTCTTGTCCAGTTTCAACAGCTTAAAAATGTCGAGCGGAAGCTTGTTTTCCGCTATCCAGTACAATGTTTGTTCAGACTGGATCCGAATGGCAACTTTCTCCGTATTTGGGGCCTCCTTCGCCGCGACAAGCATATTTACTAATTTTTCATCATCATCATAGTGCGTCGCCAGAGTCGACATCAAGCTTACTTTCTGGCGTCTTTTCTTGTTGTAATCGTCCACGTATCGAATCCAGGTATTCAGCTGCGGACTTTCCAGCAACTTATCCCCTACTTCGTCGAGCTTTAGCAGCTTGAAGACTTCGTCCGGGGTATTTCTCTGGCCTAACCAACGATGTATCAACTCGAATTCCAACCTTTTGACCAGTGCTTGTGTGCTGGGAACTTTCTTTGCCGCTTCAATCATCTTTGCCACCTGATCTTCTCTGTAGTTTTTCAATAAAGTCGAGAGCAAAGACGTATGCTGTGTAAATATCTTTGCGTTGTATTCCTTCATGTAGTTGATCCACAATGTTAGTTGCGATAAACTCAGCAGCTCATCTCCAGCTTTGTCCAGCATCATGAGTTTAAAGACATTCTCTGCAGTCTCTCCCTCCTTCAGCAAGCCTTTGAGCTGGTCAGTCGAGAACGTTCGCTCCTCGTCGGTTGTGTACCGCATGAGTTTTCTGGAGGGGGCATCTCGCCAGCGATGTGTAAGCAAATGAGTCGCGTCTAGCGTAGCATCCTGGGACTCTACTACCATGGAAACAACGCTCGTGTTTACTAGAATGCCAGCACCTGCTAGCAACATGCAACAAAGTGGACGCATTTTCCAACGAAAAACTTAATGTGACTGAGGGTCATGGGATGTCGTCGAACAGCAAATCTGGGAGGAAATAGCAAAATATTCGGAGAATGATGGCGCCAGTGATTCCATAGCACTGCCCATGAGGGCCATTCAAGCAAATAGTACGTACAACTTGATTGTAGTGATTGCCGAATTCCCTTTGTTATGATCTTCTATATGTTATGGCATACACCACCCATTCAGCCAATCAGGGGGCGAACGGGAAAGACCTGTGTGCATCCTTTGTTAATATCACATACAGCACTTCAAACCGTATTTCCCGCAGATCATTTTGCCATCGAATGGCTCCCGTATAGCAATGAGGATCAAAAGGGCGACCCTCGTCTACCAAGAGGCCACGGTCGAAAGGTGAAGGCGAACTCTGTGTCGTCCTATGCTTCCTTCCACAAACTAGAATTACTATATCATCTCATCGACTGCAGTGAAATACAGCAAATATTCATCCATTTCTACCCAGAGCTGCCTCAGTCAAAGTTGAATAGTCACTTGGGGAGATGTATCACCCGCTACTTGTATTGGCTGGTTTCAGAAAATGTGGTTTACAGTACTTGAGCAATGTGATGATAATGAGGACCGAACCGCTAACGATGTTGCCGAAGAAGTGCTCCGGCCGCGGCTGCTTGACAAGGAGATAGGTTCTTTTACCTTAGATGACAATTTCGATGGCATGTTTCGCGCGGTAGCTGAGACTAATGAGCAACAATAAATGCCATTTCGTTTTTGGCCTTGAGTGAACAATTCAGATAAACCTCAATACGTTGTAGGCCTCGAGCGTTCACTTCAGCTAGACAGGACAGGCGACAGTACGTACATGTACGTACATGTACTACTTGATTGTACATAGTGATTACCGAATTCCCTTTGTTATGGCATGCGATACAGTATTCCCCGGCAAAATGGGAAAGGTGGGACTGATAAAGTACACAGGGACCGGTTCACATGATAGGGTACTCGATTTTTGTTAATATCATAGGATGCAACATATTGACAGTTCTGTCGATTCGATGCTACCAATGCATCGAGTTGGTGTAGGGTGATGTAGAGGGCTGACTTGGAATGAGGGTGGAGCAAGTCGAAGATAAACGTTGTCTATTCTGCTAGTGCCGTTATGGTTTGGGGCGGAGCGATGGCCATCTTAGACAACATGACCTGTTGTAGAAGAGTCAAACGTAGGTAGTGGTTATTCTTTGGGATGCTGTCGGAATCCAAACAAGTAGACCTCGTAATGCGCATCACTCACTGGTAGTGAAAAAAGACAATGCCTTACACCAGGATTATCTGTTGACTACACCCACAAGCCCCTTGTTTCAGAGGATTTCTGAAGGTGGAACAATGTCTCTAGTTGTCGGATTCGCAAGGGGTGCTCTTCAAAATTTACGGCAATTTATAGATGATAAAGTGTTGGCGAACATTGAACAAATCACTGAGTTATTGGGCAAACTAAACGGAGCTATAGAGACTACAGGTAGTAGTGGTGACGGATACGCCACCACTTCGTAAGACGATTCTTATCAAAATGCTATCACGTAAGCTAGATAATTCCTAGGTACTGCAAACTAATTCATAAGATTGTAAGATCCTTTGTACATTGCGCAGTGCATTTGCATTTGCAGTTGCAAGTTGGGCTTAGGACACGGGCGATGCGGAAACCGCTTACTGTTACATTATTTTGTATATTGATACATGTACATGTAGTACTTTTTAAATACAAGAATTGCATGAAAAATACATTATGTACGAGTCTTTGCTTCACACCCTTGAAGCAGCTGGCCGATGTCACCATCCCGTGATAATTAAATACAGTATTCCCCGGCAAATCGGGAAAGGTGGGACTGATCAATTTGCGAATTTACAAAGTGTGCACAGGGACCGGTCCACCCGATGGGGTACTAAAATTTTGTTGTTATCTCATTGACATCGGTGAGGTTTCTGTAGATTCGATACTACAGTACCAACGCATCGCGTTGATGTAGCGTGATGTAGAGGGCTGACTTGGACTAAGGGGTGGAGCAAGTCGAAGATAAGCGTTGTCTATTCTGCTAGTGCCGTTATGTCTGGGGTGCGCAAAGACCATCTTGGACAACATGACCTTGTAGAAGAGTCAAGCGTAGATAGTGATTCTTCATGGGGATGCAAACATGGGACCTAAGATTATTGTAGCAGGCTGGTATAGGCGGAGCTTGTACCAGCAGTACATAATGCTCACTGTAAGCCATCCATTTGCCACCATATAGCAAGTTGCTGTTGCTATAAGCAACTCATGCATGCATGCAAGCTCTTTCTGCATACTGCGCAAAGATGCTAATTTGCACGTAATTCAGTATACGCACCATTTTTGCATCAAACTCCGTCACCATCGTTTTGTTTATCACTACTGACTCGTGGAGGAATATAGACAGACTCAGTTGCCGGGGAATTCTGTAGTGTACGATTTATTCCTTATCTTCTTTTACAACAACGCAATATCATGGTTATGTGTTTGGCTAAATGAGGCAATCAACCGCTCTCATTGGACAACTGGAACTGAAACTATAAGGATTCACGGGATCAGTAATGGCAGAACAGCAAATCTCAAACCGTTTACAGTGCCGCAAACCGTTCACACACCAGCTGTCTGTGTGAACGGTTTGAGATTTGCTGTTTATGAATGCGATACATACCTCCACGACACTTCAGATTCCCTGCCTACTCTTTAAACAGCCATGCGACTTCACCGCATCATGTTCTTAGCTATTGGTTCTCTTTGGGTATTAACTGCAACATGTTGCAACTCCCAAATTGCGACTAGTTTGTTCACAACTGGCTCATACGATGTCAGCAGATTCCTGCGGCTGCATAACGACCAGACGAAAGAGAGTGAAAAGGATGGCGAAGATCGAGGCATTAGTACTACCACAGTGGAGTCCATTTCAAACTCATTGGAAAGCGAAGTCAATCAGTTAGATACCTGGCTCATCGGAGGTAAATCTACCGACGATGTTTTCAAGCTACTCCTACTTGACAACATAGCAGATACTGTCTTAACCAGCCCAAAGCTGCAATCTTATATCGACTACATGAAGCTCTTTAACAAGCATAACCCACAACAGCAAACGTCTCTGGTCTCGACGCTTGCATCTAACTATGGCTACGACGGACTCGCTCAGATCATCGAAGCAGCTAAGAAGGTTCCCGAGACTGCAAAGCAAGCCAGACGTTTAGAAACGGAAATGATGCAGCGGTGGCTTTACCAGGAGAAAACCCCGGGCGACATTGTGAAACTGTTGAAACTCAACGAGATGAGGTATGATCTCTTTGGGAAACCTGAATTACTCACCTGGGTGAAGTACGTGGACGATTTCAACGAAATGTATCCTAAACAGAAGACAACTTTGTTTGAGCAGTTGTCGCCACTTTTTGACGAAGGAGCTCTGGTAGATATGCTCATCAAGGCGAAGAGCATCCCGACGACAGAGAAGATCGCGCAGCGCATACAAAGTGAACAGACCCAAAATTGGTTGATGAACAAAAAAACACCTGACGACTTATTCACTCTGTTACGACTGAACAGAGCTGGCGATACTCTTCTTGAAAACCCGCTCTTGGATGCGTGGATCAAATATGCTGACGATTTCCGCGAGATGCACCCCAAGATCAGTCTGAACACTATTTCGACAATTGGGGAATATTACCCACATGCACAGCTGGCAACCATGATTGTCGAGGCAACGAAGTCTCCGCAAACCGAAAAGATCGCTTATCGATTGCACTCGGAGCAGTTGAGGGACTGGAATATGGGTGGGAGAACTCCGGCGGGAGTTTTCAATCTGCTGAAACTAGATGAAGCTGGAGATCAAATCTTCCGAAACCCACTTATCCCGACTTGGCTCAAGTACGTTGACTTTTACAACAAGCGGAAGACCAAACCAGTGAGTGTGACCTCCATGTTGAGGAAGCGCTTCGGCGACGAAGTTTTCGCTAGGATGCTCGTCGACGCGCAGGATGTTGCAAGTATTAGGAAGATTGTTTCAAGAATGCTGGATTCGCTGATTAAGCGTTGGGCAAGCAATGGAGTTGAACCAGCTATAATGCGCAAGTGGTTGCTTGTAGATGAGAGAAAATAAACAGATCCTCTTAGAAAGACTTATGAGGACTACGCTCGTCTTTATGCCACGGCATCTTAAATCGTTAGTGGCAATGATGTCGCGCGAATTTAGTACGGTAATAATGTCGTAAAAAATGAATTGCCCGCAAAGCGTCCACATGTCGATGTATTCTCCAAACCTGATCTTAAATAATCCAGTAGTAGTTCATGTGTTAATAAGATCAAGTAGCTCCATCACAAATAGTGCGTACTTCGAAGTAGTATGTACTAGTAGTAGGTTTTACGGATGCTTGTCTCGAGAATCGCAAATTGCAATTCTCATCCAAAGCAAGTGTTAACTGAAGATAATTAACTGTCTGTATGATATTATACTTCATGCTTGACGTTTATGATCAAAATTCAACATGCCAATGCTACTTGCTATTTGGATGTGCCTCGATGTCTAAAATTTGAAGACATCTCTGGATCAATCTTGGGCCTTGATGATGGGATAGGTACTCGTAAGCAAGATCAGCTACCCCTGGTTGGTTTTAGATTCATTTAGCTTAAAACGGTAGATTGTGTTCTCATTAGCCTCCACAACAACACCAGTTAGAGGAATAGATTAGTTTTTGTTCGCATTTTCAAGCTTAATCCATTGACATGAGAGCGCACAAGTATATCACAACACTTTTGCGTTGTATTTTTCGGATTTTCTTACTTTACCCGCATGTACAATACTTGAAGTATTTTATAGATGCAGATCGACCATAAGAACTCGCCACTCATAGTATCTGTACTGATCTACACCACCGCAAAGAGCTCAGGGAATATTTAGCCACAAAGAAATGTCGTATTTTGTATTGATCTAATCTTTACTCAGCTAAGTAGTAGTAGATCTAACCAGTTTCTCCTTTTTCTCTCTCTTCCTGTTTAGATAATCGACGTATTTGTTCAAGTCAACTGTGTACTTTTCTAATAGCTGCTTGTTTATATCTGCCCTGTTCGCCACCTTCAAAAGTTGGGCGACGTCATTTGGATGTTTTCCAACATACATGAATTCTTGGAGCATTTCTTTTTCCAGTTCGTCAGCACGGGACTTTGTCGTCGGATTCGCTTTAGCGGCTTGAATCATGTTAATAAGATCTTTGCTACTATATGTGCTGATCAATGGTGCCCTTGCAACATATCTCCCATGGTAAACTTTGTTATACTTATCCAAGAACTTCATCCAGTAGTTAAACATTGGATCATCAAACAGATGTGCTCCTCGAAGACCCTCAGGCTTATCAAGCCTTAACGCTTTCCAAGCTTCATCTAGCTTTGTTTTTGAAATCATCCACTCCTTAATTAGTTCTTCTTCCATTCGTTTCGCAACACTTAATGAACTCGGAATCTTCTCTGCCTCCATGATCATAGTTACCAAATGAAAGTCGTCAAAATGAGGTCGTAAGACTTCAACAATTGGAGACTTCTGGTATGAGACGTGAGTAATGTCTGTGTACTTGGTAAATGTAGCAAACTGTGGGGCCGTAAAGAGACTATTTCCCGCCTTATCCAACATCAAAGTCGTAAAAACACCTTTCGATGATGCCCGCGCTTTTATCCAACGTTGAAAAAGATCCCTTTCCAGCAATAAACCAATTGGTTCCGTACTCGAGACCTTCTGGGCGGCTTCGATTATACCCGACAGCTGAGATTCACTATAATACGCTGATAATTTAGCGAATATAGTTGTTTGCTTATCTGGGTTTTCCTTCTTGAATACCTCCACATATTTGCTCCAGGTTTTAAATTCAGCACTACCAAGGAGGTTACCCCAGGTTTTGGGAGGCACCATTAGGTGCTGGAACACGGCGTCAACAGATTTCCCACTGACGGCCCATTGATGCAACAACTCAGACCTCAGGAGTGCAGCAATACCTGATGTCTCTTTGACCTTTAGAGCTTCGACGATAACCATGAGTAGACCTTCGTTACCGTATTGATTGTTCAATTTTGTGAACAAGGTCATTTTTTTGGTAGGAAACTTTGCGTTAACGATCTTCAAGTACGTATACCAAGTGTTGAAAAACGGGTTGGAGAGAATGCTGTCACCAGCTTCGTCGAGTTTAAACAATGTGAAAATGTTGTCAGCTGACTTTCCACCAACCAACCAACTTTGCATTTGAGCAGCCTCAAGTTTCGTGGCAACGAGCCATTTCCTCGAATCTGTCTTTGCTGCAACGATCATTTGTGCCAATGCTTCATCGCTGTAGATCATTGACAACGTCGAGATCGGGGAGATTGCTTTTCTTGAGTTTTTTGCACTCAAATCTTCGGTATACTTTACCCACGAAGCGAGCTGTGGGTTGTCAAAGAGATTATCCCCTGCCTTATCGAGTCCCATTCGAACGAAAACACTGTTAGGTGACTTCTCTTTCTTAAGCCAGCTGTCTAGCGTTTTCGCTGAAATTTTTGACGAGGTCATCAAACTTTTGAGCTTATCAACACCAGAGACAGAAATACCCCCTCTCTCTTCGTCCTTATCATTTGCTATATCACTTCTCAAGAATCGCTTGGGGAGGAGCTCGTTCCTCTTTGAAGCAGCTAGATGTTCACTGGAAACGTCACAAGGGACTACCTTAAATCCGGCGGTAGCTTGAATACCATAAACGAGAGCAGCAATCACCACAATAACAAGGTAGTATGGCTGCATGTCTAAGCTTCGGCAAATTCCCTAATGACCACAAAATGAAAGGCACCCGAACTGGGCACTGCTGAGCATGGATGGGACAATATGTCATATGATGTCGCTTATCATCATTGTAGCACTAAGCGAAATACAAGTAGGTAGTTACAATTAATGGGCTCAGACTCATGACTGAACGCGTGCAGAATACAATGCAAATTATCTGTGGGTCAGATAATCTGAGGAAGGTCTATTCAATTAACAGGTACCATACGTCGTCGTGTGTTACTGTGCGTTTGAGTATAACAACACGACAACTGTTACTGGTCATTCAATGGCTCTTGAGTTGTTAGCATGGGATTGTAAAACGACTGACTCGCATTTATCTGAGGTGCAGTTTCAAAAACTCTGTTCATTAGTGTACTTCTCCATTTCACGAATTGTGCAGTAAACTTACGAATGACAGTAACTTCTTACCTACATATCCGTTTGAAGTGCTTCAACCACCATCATGAAGCGCTACAACACGCGCTTCTTACGTACATTGTAGAAGCTGTAACTAGAGTGTCTAGCGACAATAGAGCTGGTGAAGTGCACCACATTTTTACAGACTGCCATATTTCAATCCGGAATGCATCAACTATTTATCATCAGAAACACCAACATTTATGTAGATAATCGCCTCTGTCGTGGCTACCCACTGATCCTCTTTTTGAGTCGCGTTTTGACGGACATCCGTCGAATGACATTAATGACCAATCAGATGAATGCTACCAGCAAATCCTAAAATTTATTAAACTATGTTAGTAAAGGCTACTTGAACTTATCAAGTGAAAAAAAGCCGAAGTCTATGACTTGTTCCTGAATAGGCAGCGACACTGGCATCAAGAACCCATACCGGCGGTCCTTTCAAAGATGCGGAAGCTTATAATTGCTTCCATCCCTAGATCAGATGTGTTCAAGTCAGGAGATCGAGATGGTAGAGACATTAATACAATGTTCCAACCATCCTCGTCACCTACTTTGTGATAATATCTACATCATACGGGGGTGCATGGTAACGAGCATTATCCTGTTGCTCATGCACAACCTTCGCTTTCCACCCTAAAACAACATTTAGTGTAAATATGCGAAATTATACAACCTTTTTGACAAAAACTTACTTAGCCAATTTTTCCGAATTGCTGGAAAACGATTTCTATGAGCATGGCGGTGTATCATTTCCTTGTCATGCACATTTTTGGTCTATAGTGTTCAAGCTAACCGGGTTTTTCGATGATTTTTGAGCTGGTAGTCGTTCAACTATTGGTCAAATGCCAATTTTACCATCGATTGCTCCTTTCGTTTTTGCATTGTAGCGAGGTCTCGATATTACAGCAAGAAACATCACCTTACCGATGCAAAAGGTAGATAAGTCAACTGAAAAGAGCCGACAGCCGCTTATATGCGTACAAGGGAGGAAGGATTAATGGTCAATGATAACATTGTCATGAGGTCACCAGGTAATCATATACATTTCATCACCGATGCAAGAAAAAAAAGAAGAGGGTTTCCTAGGATAGCTCCGAACGTCTTTAATCAATTCATTTACTAATAGCAAGGGCTTGCTATTGCACAAACCTTAAAACTATCGTCCACACCAAGTATTAAGGCAGTCATTGTACCTATTATTGACCAACCTCCGACGAACATACTGTTTATGATGAGATGCACAAGCGTTCAAACAACTACTTCATTGGTACGGTAAGCGTTATTCTGTGATACCAAGATACCTTCCCTGATCACCACAAAACCTGAACAGTTCTTCTGCTCTGACGTTTTCAAATCCATAAATTGCGAAACATAGTGAACTCAAGTATTCCACGACTTTTCTGGTCACTACTGGCACTAGTTTTGATTATCTTTGGAACTGGTCTATTTGGAGAGAGAAACGTAGTCTCTGCTTAACCTTTGGAATTTACTATTATTGATAGATAGTTCTTTAATAACGTGGGTTCTGTTTAGTCCACGGCTCTGGTGGCAGAATTTCAGTGGCTGTATCGCACTCTCAGATAGTTCACACTAAGTTGTAATTGAAGTCTTGGGTTTTCGTGCTGGGTTGCCTTGCCTCTCTTGAGCCCACAGCTTTTAGTTGCCTAATACATGTCTTCCACGTTGAAGTTAATTATGTAGAATCTCCCTTCATGGAGTGTCTGCAGGAAAGAAGACACAATGGGGGAGCTGGCGGAGCTCCCAGAACTTTTACCTAGTTTATTGCCGGTAAGTTGCAAAGTGAGTATTCCTACTGCTACATGTAGTATACTGTACATGATATCGTCGATATCATATCGGGGGCCTGTGGCTTTGGCTAACATGGTTGGACACGATGAGTGTCATCATGGTTGTCGTGATGCAATCACATATGTCGATACCCAGCTCACTTTGTAAACAGCGTGTGGAGTATTGCCAGACGACGACGACGACGGTGACCCAAGAAGGCGACTTGCGACGGCGGCAGTGCTGCTGCCCTACCGGCACCAGCTACCGTCACGCCGCACATCATCACGGCATCTACATAATCAACTGCATATGTGCCGCGTCAACAACGGCATTTCATAAGCAAGCACCAATGGTTAGTGCAGTGGAGCCTGCGGGAGTGCTGCAGAGAAGGCACCCTGTAGGGCAGGTAGTAGTAGGAAGAGGACTGAATAACTGCTTGTCTTAATTTACTTACTTCGCAACTTACTTTCGAGCGCGCAAACGTCATACAGCGTTGTTTATACGCAGTGAACCCGATCTATTTTGCCACAGGTGTTAGATGGGTCAGACTGGATATCTTCAGGTATGCATTGATGCATTGGCTGCACTACACTTCATGTACGGCTCGATTGGTATTTGGAATATCACTTGAAACTATGTGATTATTTCACGACATCTACAAAAATGCACACACATCTACAACGAATTGTCTCACACGGTGAACAGATATTACTGCATGCATGGTATTCAAACATAGTAGGGACCGCCAGCACACGAAGGAGAGGTTTACGGCTATTAGGTAGCCGTAAAATTCTCCTTCGTGCTTTGTATGGCCTGTAGCTCATTCACTTCTCTTTTTGCTCTTCTCAGTGAATACCTAGAACCACGCGATGCTATGAGTTATTCCAAAATTGCGAGTATTATCGTCCTCCTCATAGTTGCGTCTAGCTCTGCAGTGACCAATGCCAACGAAAGCATTCATGCTGATATAGCTGACTCGAGATTTTTAAGGTCCAACAATCTTGAGAGTAACGAGGAGAGAGGGTTTAACTTTGATATCACCCACGGTTTTGCGAAGCTCACGACGAGTATCACCTCTCAAGCACAGCTGGCGTATTGGCATACCACAAGAACTTCAGTGACCAAAGCGTTTGAATCGATGAAATTAACCGCAGTTGAAGGCAACCTGTTCACGAACCCTAATTTTTTGGTTTGGTTGAAATACGTCGACGATATGGAGCCAAAACAAACGGAATCCGCGGTATCCGTGCTGACAGCTAATTATGGTAATGCGCATCTGTCGAAAATGATTGGTATTGCCATGAAGGACAGCAGCACGGAGGCTCTCGCCCGTCAATTACAGGCTCAGCGATTTGAGCATTGGGGACGTCAAAATGTTTCCCCTTATTATGTCTTTGAGTTCCTAAATCTTCGACGGCATGACGTTCTTACGAATCCGATGTTCAAGTCTTGGATCAAATATGTGGACGACTTCAATGAACGACACCCCACAAAGCAGATAACGATGATTAGCATGCTTTGTCTTCAGCTTGGTGACGGTGGCTTGGCAAAAGTACTTGAAGCAGGGCGGAAAGTCCCTGCGACAAAAGATATTTCCACTGCGTTGGAGGCTCAGCTGTTTGCCCGTTGGGAAAGTATGAAATTCACTCCTAATGATGCTTTTAAGGCAGTTGGTCTCAAAGGAGTTAACGAGGCAGTGGGTCCAATCCTTTCGAACCCAGTTTTGGAGTTCTGGGTCCGATACCTGAACGAGTTCAACAAGAAGCACCCTAGTGAGAAAACAACAATGTTTGATACGATCCGGAAAAACTACGTTGATGAAGCCATTGTGGATATGATCGTCGCTGCAAAGGCAAATCCAGCAACAGAACTCACCGCAACAAATCTGGAATTGCTGCTACTAAACAAGTGGCTCCGTGAAAAGGTGCATCCGAGAACTGTCGCTCGATGGTTGTCTGCTGACAAATCAGGCAAAATCGACAAAACGTACAGGGCTTATTACAAGTCAAAATGGCCAGAGAGTGCTTAGAAGGCTTAGTTTGTTGCTCTACGTCACCAGGAGTATGCAAAAGCACTGATGCTGTACTTAGAAGAAATATTGTCCGGGTATGATCAAACGTATGATCCAACGTACAGTTTGAGTAGTGTCGTCGACTGCCACAGGGACTGTCCTTTGACTATTGCTGCTAGTTCTTATCTTCCTCAGGATTCGCAGTCTTCGTACTAGTCGAAACAGACTTTGCTGGAGAAAATAAATTTTGACTGAGTTGCGAGTTATGGATTGAAAAAAGCAAGCGCTGAACAAGCGTTGCAGAACTATCCCCGAGTACTGTTTTCACGTTGTTCTATCTCTTAGCGCACGACACATTATTTTGCTTATCGACAACCTTCATGTAGCCAAATATGAGTGCTTCAATGCATCAGCTAGCAAACACCTAACTGTGTCTTCGTTTAACAACTCCATATTTCATGTACGTCTTATTGTCAGTGATCATACGTCGTGGTAGGTAGGTACACACCTCGAATAGGTAATTAATATATATCAAAATTGGTTCAACCATACTTCCTACCAGAAATTGCCTCAGAGTCGAGAAGGGGATGGAGGTGGTGGATGGAGTTCGTCAAAAAATTGACCCACATCATGACTCATGATCACCTCCAGATCACGAAGGAAGGTCTTAAACGGCACCAAGGCCGACTCATCGAGGCGTTCCACAACATACAAGAGCTCACGCGCTTTCAAGTCGTTCAATGAAATACCAGCATGGCACACAAACTCGTCAAAGCTGAAGCTCTTTTCGCAACAAACACAAGTG
Organism: Phytophthora palmivora; assembly: GCA_008079305.1. NCBI lineage: Eukaryota > Oomycota > Peronosporomycetes > Peronosporales > Peronosporaceae > Phytophthora > Phytophthora palmivora. Next base: position 77,496 of record VOQZ01000426.1, on the reverse strand, counting down.
ATGTGCCGCGTCACGAATGGCTTGCGATTAAAAGCTAGCCAGCCAGCCTTTCGCGGAAACGAGTCACCAGGCACCGGTGTTTTTGACCCCATAACGCGATCAACAAGACTGCCGTTCTGCATGTTCATCACGTACTTCGGCGAAATACACACCACGTGCGCTACAAAAACCAAGCTTGGTGAGTCAGATAGACGTGCCACGGTAGAAGTCTTGTCACTTCGGTGTTTTGGACGCTTAAATAGTGCAAGGGTCTGGAGTCTGGTCAATGCACAATGAAGCGTTTCCGGTGTTGCCCTCAAGTTCGTCACAGTAGCTACAGGAGTCGCCAAGGCAACAGACGCATCCTGCTTCACAGCCTGGCTCCGACGTGATTTAATCGGCGTGTTATTAGAATTTTGTTGCTTGGCCCAGGCCCTCAAAGCAGGTAGGAACTTGTCGAGCAGCGTGTGATGCGTATTGTCACGGTGTTCGACGAACAAGAAAGGCATCGGATCTTCATTTGCACACTTCGCGTCCTTTATCAAATTGTTGTCTGTGTGGTGCACGAACTCCGAGTAGTTAAAACTTTTGTAACAGCATTCACACTTTATGGTAGGTGTCTTCTTTGGGAACCACGTGCAAATACCCGTCTTCATAATGCCGGATGCTCGAAGGCTCGATGTCTTTGAACACATCACGGTAAAAATATAACCATCGCCTTCACGTTGAGTACGCACAGCATTGACGAGTTCATTCCCTGAAAAACCGGAATGTTCAGATTCACCAACGGACTCGAACATAACATCCCTTGTCAATTCTTCTTGCTTCTGCGGTGACGTAGGTTCACTGATCAGCTGTGCTGCGTCCTGGTTTGTCGCGTGTTGCTTAAGTGGCTCCAAATGCTTCTGGTTTACAGCATGAAGCTTATCATCTCCACTCTTGATTGTTCCACTTACAGCCCAATCGTCATCAACATCCACTGGCTCGGTGCTTTTCTCTTTCATATCGGTCAGTCCACGCTTTGACTCACGTGCACTCTGCTTTACTCCATCCGTAGTGTCTGTCATACCTGCATTATGCTCCTTCTTCAGCTCTTGTCCTTCATTTCGTGAGTGAGATATTCGTGTACACATAACTTGGTCGTCGGGTGTGACACTGCTTCCTCGTGTACGACGACTACGAGATGACGAGTTCGACCGGCTTGGAGTTGGTCTAGTGCCAGCACTGGAAGTATTGCTCTTCTTTTGGCCTTTTTTCTCCTTACTACGTTGCTTCTCCAGCTCCATGTCGTTCATCATCTGCACCAACATTCGTTGACGGTAATAAATTAATTTCTCCGGTTGTGTGCATGTCGGACAGTCACAGTCCCACAGATAGCCACCACTCTCATAGAAATCAATAAATGCAGCCTTGCACGACGCACAACGAAAGATATTACCACGACGATCAGGTGCTTCAAGCTGCAAGCGTTCCATCTGATCCAAAATCGGCTTCGTTTCATCCACATAAGGCTTGAATGCATGCAAGAAACATCCCGCATGATATACCCGACGACATGCATGGCAATGCATCTGCACGCAAATATTCATCACTTTCTTGCAGAACTCGCAGGAACGCGTGCTATCACCTTCGACTTCCTTCACTTGATTCACTCTCTTCATTTTGACAGTCTTCCCTTTTTTTCCTTTCAATTCTGGACTTTTGGTTGTAAATGGAAGTGGTGGTAGATCAGTGATAATCGGTGATGCTTCCATCACCGATGCAGCTTCATATACTGCAGCTTGTCGTCGTTTCTTGCCTCTCGGCTGCTCCATCTCCAGTGACTTTGGCTTTGTGACTTTGGATCGCTTGGCTGATGGTTCTGTTTCCGTCTCCGTTGTCCGTTTCTTGGTATTTTGTGCCACTGGATCCACCAAAACTGCAGAGATGAGCATACCTAGTGTTCCTTCTTCTTCTTTAGCTTGTCGTGCCATCCCAGCATTGGCAGCTGTAGCAGCAGCTCTTGATGGTCTTCTACTAAATGTATCCATGTGAGCAACTGTATCAAGTTTTGCAGGTTTTGCTGTTTTCTGACTATCAAGAGCATCGGCCATCACGAGAGCTAATGGAGCGTCCTGTTCCTTAGTTTGTTCTGTCATAACAGCATTGGTTGCAGCTCTTGGATGAGTAGTTGGGGGCTTGAGACTATTGACACCGTCTGAGGATACTGCTACAGACTGGTCGGTATCGGCAGTCGGAATGTAGCCATGTTGGCACGTTGTGACCTCCTGAGTCTCCTGGGCAGTTTCAGAACTTGAAACTCGGTCTGCACCTGCTCCTGCATCTTGTGAATGTAGTGTAGCGCTTGGATTGAGCGTAGCTTGCGTCGCTGTGGACACAGAGGTCTCCGCCGGAGAGAAGTCGGTAGGTGACATCAGGATCAGTCAATTGGATGAAGGAAAGTTTTAAATCATCGAATCCTATTGGTCGAAATTAAATATGTGATATGAGAGGTTGATGTGGTCTACATAGCTACCGGTTTTGATGTAGCCATATTTAGACCACTTCAACAAGAACTTGCTGTTGTGGTCGTTCAGATGCACCCCAAGACGCCATCGACACCTAAAGACCGGGGAAAAAGTCGTGGACAAAGTAATCGTGGGAGAATTTCAATATTAAAAGTTGCATCGAGAGTGAAAACACCATTGACACCTTCTGTAACATCAGAGACCAATGTGTCAACGGAGACTTTTACTGCTCCCACGAATTCTAGGCGCGTGAATGAGGCACAAGGTCAATTTAAAAGTTTCAGTCGAGCGGCACATTCCATTATCAGTATGCACAAGTTGCAGAGTGAGTCGAAATCGGGAAATGTGGCAACACGTCCGGAACCAAAAGACCCGTGGACTACAGTCATGAGTAGTGTAGTGCATAAGAAAATGGGTCTGGGACTTGGAAATAATGTCACGGGTAGTGCATCGCACAAACGAATTTCGCTGGCACAGATGCTGAAAAGTCGAGAAATGAAGAATTTGGTGCAGCAAGCGCTCGTAGCCAAGAAACTCACAAGAGCAACGGCACCACCAGAGGAGCAATCGAGCGTCATGGCACATTGGATTCAATTGTCCACACTACGTCGTAAGCAAAATAAACCGGAAGATGAAGGGTTAACAGGAGACAATGGTGGACGAATTGATAGCAAAATCAACTACAACAGTGAAGAAGAAGACGATTCCGACATTGTGGAAGATCTTAATGGAGTGCATTCAGGCTTTGATCTTGACGACACTGCTAAGGGACATCAGTTGTATGGGCGAACACTCATTTTAGAGGAGTCTTGCCGCCGCGCTCTCGCTCAAGACTGTGAGCAGCGGTCGCAGATGGATCTACAGTCTCTCGGCGTCTGGTTCCAGACGACAAAACTCAAGATTACTACAGATTTTGAGCGCTTACAGCCATCCGAACTAGATTTGCTTTGTCGACGCATGACTTGCGTGACATTTCACCCGGACGAAACCATTTTTCGACAAGGGGATGAAGGTGACGCACTCTACATTGTTTTTAGCGGGACTGTAGAAGTTCGTGTGAGTCAACGTATTCTCGGTGAGGTGGTGGAGGTCACGGTTTGTGAGCTTGGTAAAGGAGACTACTTTGGTGAACGTTCATTGCTCAATAACGACGTGCGTGCTGCAACAGTATTATCTAAAACTTCCACCGAGCTTGTGAAAATTACGCGGAGTGACTATAATTTAATGCTAAAGAACGACCAGCTCGAATTTCTCTCACGAATGCAGATCGCTAACGGTATTGGTGTCCAACGTCCCGTGCAACGATCACAGCGTGAATATGTTAAGGTGCTAACCAAAAAGAAGCATGCACGCACCAAGGCTGACATTGATATGCTTAGCGAGTATCTCCAAACACTCAAATTCTTCCGAAGTTTGCCAAAATCCTTCGTACGTGAGCTTTGTGTCGTCGTTGATTTCCTCACCTTGCCTGCTGGTGCCTGTGTGTTTCGCGAAGGCGAGGTTGGTGACTTATTTTACATCATTTTTACTGGTTCTGTGGATGTGAACATCAACTCAAAGGATTTTAAAGGAAACATGCAGATGACCAAACTCGTCAACCTGACCGAGGGCTCGCATTTCGGCGAGTTGGCACTAATGAAAGGACGAGGTGTGCGTAGTGCAACAGTGATCACACGTGAAGAATGCCAACTTCTGGTGATTTGTGAAAAAGACTACAATTCTACTCTTCGTCGAATGCAGAAGAAGGACATGGCCAAACGTGTGGGGGTTCTAGACCAAATTCCAATGTTTCAGACCCCAGAGTGGACAGGTGAATTGCTGAAAGAGCTGTCTTACGTTTTGTTGGAACAGAAGCTTTCGACAGGTAGTATCCTCTACCGCCAAGGTGATCGAGCTTCACATGTTTACTTTGTCGTGCGTGGTGAACTTGTCGTCACTAAGGAGATCGCAGATCCATTTACCCACGTCAAACATGAAGTTTTCGTGGAGCGTATAGGTCGTTTTCGTGTGGTCGGCGATGATGCGTAGGCTATATTATTCTTTAAGTTCCTTCACTTTACGTATGTACTAATTCACATTTCGTGCAACTTCACAGAGCTGCTGGAGCAAATTTTAACGAGGCTATCTATCGAGAAGTGACTGTGAGTGCGAGTACTCCTGTCGAAGTGCTATTGCTTTCAAAGTACGATGTATTTCATCGTCTGTCACGATCAGCTCGAGAAACACTACGAGCTGCTGCTCAATCCCATGGCGAAAGCATTGTGTACTTGGATCGTTTCCACAAAACGCAGAAATGGGAAGCCTACAAGAAAAAGGTGCTTCAAGAGCATGTTAACCATGAACGGATAGAGAAACTATTACATCCTGGAGCAACAACCGTGGGTGGTAATATCAACAAAAGTTCGAGTTTAAGAACATCTGAAAAGGCTTCCCAATCGCGTCAAGCTTCATCGGTGAGACGAGAATCTATGGATAAAGTTGGACCGAGCAAAGACTCGCAGTCTGCCAAAACAACCAAAGGCGTCATACTCCCTGCACTACCGATTTCTCATGTCGTTAGTAGTGAGAAAAGCTCTGACAGCTTTCGCTCGCATGGCTCAGAAAACAATTCAACGAGACAGGCGTTAGTTCCTGCCAACGAAATATTGTTGCTAACACAAGAGGCAAAAGCCATGAAGAAATGTTTTCACCTAAGCCATACACTGGGTAATTACATTACGTCATTCAATGTGGATGCACCACCCAGTTTGGCGCGACAGCGACAACTAGACAGTGTATTAGTAGCTGAAGAACGCCGCCAAGTCGAGATCTTAAAGGAAGGAAATCCACTATCCTTTTTCGACATCAAGGTTGTAGACAAGCAGTCTGGTTTATCGTGGAACCGTACTACAAAATCTCTTGAAGGGATAGAACAGCTAGCAAAGGAAATTTCTGTACCGGGGTCAAGTACTGCTGAAACTTCATTAGAACCTCCGCTCCGTCACCCTCCTTCTACGTCAAACAGAAACTTGGAAATCACCTCTCACGCACTGAATCAACTTCTGCAAGAAAACTTTATTTTCTCACGCCCTCAGGAGGGCAAACCCCCTAGCAGTGATGCTCGAAAGGGTAGAATGTTAACTCTCAGGAATGCTGTGCAAAAGATGTCACCATCTCCTAGAGGATACTCGCCTTCTAAATTCAATGGAGACCGGGTGCAATTAGAAAGTTTTTGCGATACCGACTATGTACTTTTCGTGTTTCGGGATGTTAACAATGAAGAGAGACCGGAGGTTGGTTTTGTTACCAAGAAATCGCCAACTTTCCAGATTATCCAGTCCGTTCGTACTCGCTTTGCTGCTCGTGAAGCTATTGAACGCCTGGACGAAGACAACAACAATCCTTGCTGGCAATACTATATCTTGCCGTTCAAAGTATTTGCACTATTACCGCGAGCTGGTCGATCCAAAACTGATGAAGAACGTCTTCAAATGCAGCAAATGAACGAGATGACGGCGAGCAGTAGTAATCAGCGGACAAAATCGTCCATGGAAGAATCAACCACCTCGTTGCACTTACCGACAGGAGACTCTAGTGTCCACTTTGCATCATTTCATGAAATGGTGATGCCTGTGACAACAGAGAAAAGTGAATTGCGATCCCTACCTGGAAGTATAGCGGATCAAACTCCATCCAGTCCGGTGCATACCACCACTCTTCCAAATTTTTCGTCACCTCGAAAGAAAACGATCAATGCATCAAGCATAAACAATATTCGAAACAAATTCGCTGTTGTCAGCGTAGTGCTTTCACAACTAGAGGTCATAAATTCACAGTATGCGGAACCGTTTCTAGCTGTACACGCGCTATTTGCTTCCGAAATTGAGGCTGGGACTTACGCTATGAATTTGAAGCCTACACAATCTCTTAAAAGTGCAATGCTTTGTGTTTTTCCCATTGGAAAGTGGATTCATCTCGAGCATGCACATGACTGGTGTGTACAGGTGGAACTAAACAAACGTGAAAAGCGAGCTCCGTCCATATCGGAGGTAGCACCACTAAGTCCTTCTGGACGATCTAGACGACTTTCAGTCGTATCGGAACCTCCGAAGCCTATATGGCAGTTAGAGCGTGAGGAGGCCAAACGTCTTCACAACTTTATCTGCGCCCGCATGGGTGCTCCCGCAGTCGATAAGACAAAGGATAGAATTGAGGAAAGTGGCGGGTTTACGCCTCAACCGATAGTCTCACTAGAAGACAAACTGGACACCCTTCACAGTTATCTCGAGGCAACTTCTGCGTTCACAGCGAGAACAGGACACGGTGGTGTGGCCATACTTAAATACCGACAAGTGAAGCGGTTTGGATCGATCATGCGTTCACGCATTGCTGGTGCACCACCTGGAAGCGGTAACAACAATAGCAACAGCTCTCCATCACCAAACACTTCATTCTCCAACGTTGTTCCTGGATATTAGTAGAAGTTTGATTTCCATTGACCTTATGAAAAACTAATCCAAGTGTTCTGCATCGTTTGTTAGTTATGCTACTGTAGTAGAAGACAACCTACTCAAACGAAAGGCTTTGTGGCCTACTACTGGCGAAACAAATGCTTTCAACGTCTGGCTAGCAGACATTGACTACTGCCATTTTATAACCTTGGACCAGTCAGGATGGTTGTTATTCAGGTAGGTGCGGTATTGACTCAAAATACTACGGCCAAGTTCACCGATGATGGATTCATCAGCCTCCTTGAAAACGTTTGTGGTGATGTACTTGGGCCCCATCCCTTCCTTGTACCAGAAGTCGAACTGAGCTTTCTGCAGCTGCTTGGAAATTGATGCAGTGCTCCCCGAATTGGTCCATTGCAACAGTTTTGCCAATCTGAGATCTCCATATTTCCTCGTAAGTGACATGATTATCTCCTTTCCCGCGTTTTGTCCTTCCGCTACAACAGCAAATTTCATCCACGTCTTGAATTTCGGATTGGCAAAAATGTTGCCTGCCATGAGGTCCAGGTTTAGTGTGCGGAAAACATCGTCCACTTCATACCCCTTCTTGAGCCAGCCTCGCACCCGTTTTGCGTTGGCTCTCTTGAGTGCGTTCTCCAGAGCCGGAATTTTCAGAGTAGTTACCGCTCTCTCGTCCTCGTCCTCGGTTGTCTCCATTCTCAAGTGTCTTTTACCGTTGTTGCTATCGGTAAAGGTGAAGCCCGTGACTGGGAGATCGGGAGTCAGAATCACATCCGAGTTCGAAGTAGCCGAGGTCTTGTCGGTGGATGCGAGGAACGTGGCAACAGCGAGGACAAAAAAGCAGTTGAAACGCATGATCTTAGTTGCGGTGGGAGTTCTGGTTAGCAAATCGCAAACTGAGAGGAAAACGTGGAGTCTGGCAACCTTCTCAGGTGGACAATCTGGAGGAAACGGACCTCACGCCGCGCTAATCGCTGCGGATTCGACATTACCAGACAAAGAACCAGAACCATTCAACTGTATCTCGAGCTTTCGAGATGCAGGTGAGGTGATGAGTTACATGTATGCTCTCAGGTTGCTTGTACAATCCGGGATACAATCCATTTGTAAACAATGAACTGCCCTAGAGTTTTGCTTTAAATTACGACATGACATTTGCGCATTTGCGTATCAGTTCATGATGGCATTCGTACGGAACTGCTCCAATGTATCAAGTAGTCAGAAGTGTAACATACAAAATCGACTATTGCACAGTGATGATCACTTATAGGTACAGTAGTCGTCGAAGAAGGTATCATACTCGATCCGTATGCTACAATCTTGATGATTCAACAGTTTCGTTATCTTCAGAAAGCAAGTGGAGGTGATGGGCACACGATGTGCCGCACACCACTTCCCTCTACCCTCTACATGTACACTGCAGACGTGTGCATGATGCACACGTGCATGGTTATTACCATATAAGACCACCCTGCGATGAATTACCCGATAATAACATTGTTGCCGAGCTTACCAACCCTGTCTAGATACGATGCACTAATGGATAGCTTACTGACCTACTGACCCTGTAATATCTAAAACCATGCCTTAAAATCCCACACCCTCTACTGTAAGACCTCTAAGTGCTACAGTACAAGATACCGGTACCATCAATATGTCTGAAATAATGACACACTAACTGCCGTTGAATGATCAACTTGTGATCACCACTATCTGCAAGGCAGCGGAAGACGATGCATTTTTGAAGGGATCGTGCAAAGATTTGCTACCTTCATACCACAATGAAAAAATATAACAGGGCAACGAGGTGCGCTGTACACGGTGCTGTAAAGGATATACAGTGCGGCATATGTATTCCATACGCCCATGTATCATTCCAGTTGCCCATCAGCTTACCATCTCAAACTATATCAAAATTTTCGCGCAAAATGATTGCTTCAAGGTACATGTACCAACAACAGGAATCGCTACCAGTATGCAGTACTGTACGCTTCATAGACATAATTTGTACTTTATTCACTACCTTTCAAGATGATAATAGAAAACTTGTCCAAAACTGCAGAATCGGATCATCGACCTGATCATTGAATTCGGGTTTTCCCCACAATGTCAATAGTGGTAATATTAAACGTTCGTTGTATTTGACGTCTGTCCTCTACTGCGCTAACGTGCACTATGTGGTAATACCTCTGAGATGGTGCTTGTGGTAGTCTTGCATGTACTTCTTCCAAAGTTTCCAGTTCGGGCCTGTCTTCTCCTTCACATTCAGCAGCTTGGCTACGAAGTCTGTGTGTACCGCATTAACAACGGCATGTCATAATCAACCACCAATGGGTGATGCAGCGAAGGTTGCCGCAATGCTCGTCCCCTGTGAGGCAAGTAGTACTAGCAAGAAGACTGATAAGATTATTTAACCGCAGCAGATTTGTTTCGGGTTGCACACGAGTAGGACCTGATAATGAGGTCAAGCAGATTCCCAGGTCTTTGCTTGCGCCATGTTGATAAACGGATGCATCTTGGCGCCTTGTGGCACCGATGGGAAATATCTGTAGTGAATGTACGAGCCGACGATAACCATAAGTGAAAAGGTAAGTAGTTTCGAAACAAATAGCAAATGACATTCTGATATAACATTTACCTGACAGCAGCACTAGTGGTTTCTGCATCACAACGCTTAATTCTATCGGTGGGTACCTCATACCCCAACTAGATATGCTCAGATACTGTCATTTCGTTGTCAGACCTCATTACCACCTTCACCAGGATGAGCTTGTAGCCATCGTGCCACATCTGACATCTGTGTACTACGCCATGACTAAACTACACCTCGTGCTTGTTGGGCTGAAGCACCTTGAAATTATCAACCATCCAACTTTCAACAATAATAATCTTTTCTACTAAATTTTAAAGAATTCTAGCTGACGTTTCGGCCATTAAGTCGTAGATCAATCAGCATATTTTCAATCATTCGAGGATCCAACTCTAGACAGTCGCAATACATTTCCTGCACCAAAAGTACTTCAAGACATAGTCCGTATCCTGGACATTTGCAGTCAAAAGTTACAAGCTATTTCAATTTAAACATTAGGACAATTGAACTGCATACAGCTCGAAATTTTCAGTAAATTGTGACTCTTGTGATTCTAGCGTTTCTGGTGGTTTAGAAAATGCAGTGACAGAAATGCTAACACTTGAACCCCCACAATACAGATTAACAGCGCGCCAAAATTTTGTGAGATCTCGTCTTGCTTCATGTTGTAGACGCCCTCCAGCAACCCCTTCACTGTCACATTCCCAATCGAAATGGGCGCATCGCCCAGCGGCTGGCATCCAATTTCGGGGCCAATGTTAATATACTCACCAGTCAAAACATCCAATTCTGGTGTGGTCGAGCATTCACCAACCACTAAAAGCACCGAGAATTGACATGGCATAGTGTTGAGGAGTAATTGCATACAACCACTGGTAATACTCCGGAATGGCGTTACCTGGAGGATTAAAGCCAACAAAAAGGAAGAACACAGTCGACACAACGGACCCGCGAGCGCCGCCATGACGATATTGGGAAATGCAATTGCCAGAAAGTGGCCCAGATACACGTCTGATAAGATGGAGAGAGAGACACCAAGCCAAAAATGCACAAAGTTAGCAAAACTGGTGGACCCCGTGAAAAGCAGTAGATTTCCAGAAACGATCAAGCCCTTGAAGAAGACGTACGGAATATCGACGATTGTTCCACCAGCAAAATACCACAGCGGGCTGTACGTTTGCGAAGCCTGCTCTCGGTAGAATGCTGCGCGATCATCGAAAGCGAATGGAATGTCGCTGTTAAATGACACAAACCCTTGGGACTGGAAGGCGATGAATATAACTCCGAGGCCAGAACAAACACCCTGATATGAAGTTGACGACAACTCACCGCTCACAACTCGAAGAACCAGCATGGAACAAATCGCAACCCCGAGAATCGTGATGGTATGCGCGGGAGAGCGCCAATACATATTGAAAAATCGTAGTAGAAGGAATTTGGCCTGCACGATTGCTGGTACTGCGCACTTTTCACTGAATTGTAATGGAGAGCTATCAGCAAACGGATATCCAACACCTTCTGTACCCATCATTTGGTCCAAACAAATTTTCTGTGTGCTCGCATTGAAATAGTGCACAAAGTCCACATCATGTTGTTGGAACTGATTGTCGATGACTCCAGCCCAATACATTCTAACATCCACGTCGCAGGATTGTAGCCTTCAGGCAACGGTTGAACACCAGGAATCCCCTCAAAGTAGTCCACCAGAGCTCGACAGTCGTCACCAATGTCGCCAAAAAATGCTGTTTCACCACCTCGTTTAAGAAGAAGAAGGCTATCGAAAAGTGAAAACACCTCGTACGATGGCTGATGGATCGTGCAGATGACTGTGTGTCCCGAATCTGCAACCTTGCGGATTCCATCCATGATAATCTTGGCAAAACGAGCGTCGGGGCCACTTGTTGGCTCGTCAAGAAACAAAACACTCGACTGGGCTGCTAACTCCACACCAATTGTCAATCGCTTTGTCTGTTCCAATGTCCTCCCACGGACCATGTAATCAGCAATGACATGAAGCTCTAACAAATCGATGACCCCTGTCACAGTCTTGATCTTTTCACTGTCAGAAACGTCGCAACTCTGACGGAGAAAAGCACTAAAAGTTAAGGCCTCTCGGATCGTCGCAGTCTCTGAGTGAATATCTGTTTGCTCACAGTATCCTGTGCATCTCCGCATGGTATGTCTCGATACCTTATGCCCATTCAGCAAAATATCACCTCCAACTGTACCAGTATTCTTACGTCCTGCGATAACATCTAGCAGCGTCGTTTTACCAGCATCTGACGATCCCATGAGTACGGTAATGGTCCGAGGTTTTGCCACCCCGCTGATCCTTTTCAGTAACTGAATTGGTGCCTCAGCATTGCTTGCGTTTGGCACAGAATACCAAACATCTTTGAACGCCACTGTTACAGGAGTAATTATTCGAGACTGAGGAAGCATATCCATCACTGTTTCATCGATACATCCTTGTTTGGAGTAGTTGCGAGCTCGTACTGACCAGACATATCGTTGACTGTCGCTACTTGTGTTACTTTGTTGTCACCATCATATCGTTTGTACTCCAACACAATGTAACTGAGCACTGTAACCGAGACGATAGTTCCAAAGAGATAGAGAAACCCCAATGGGATCCACTTTTTGTCCGATGGAATGTCGTATATACCCAGATAATATTCACCCATAGTTTTGCCAACCTGTTCGCAATAATCCACATTCTTGTATATGCATACATCAAATGTGGCGGATCGATACTGGTTCACAGCAAGACCACGAAAGGACCAAGCCATGGGATCAATCCAGTAAATCCAAACGAGCCAGTCGGAAATTTGGCTTCTCAATCCTGCAAATATTTGTATCACTTGGAGGATTCCGATCGCAAGTGGGTTGCTGACATATATGTTTGGTGAAATGGCAGCGACAAAGAAGAAAATTAACACGGCAGCCATCACAGTTAGAAAGATGACCAACTCGTACACTATGAACGCACGAGCGCTCGTCTCGAATCCAGCAATCCAATACATGAATGCGCCATACGTAAAACTCTCTGGAATAGCCATTATAACTTGGCTCAGGGTGTTCCCGAAAACGTAAGCAGATGTCTGGAAAAAGTTAGCTGACCGCTGCTTATTGAAGATTTCCCGCATTTCGATAAACATAGTCAACTGCGATGTCTGTTCGAATAGAGGGAACATTGGCGACATAAAGACTACTCCAAGCATCACCGGTGCGTTGGTTGCATCCTCGTTGATGAAGTTGGTTGAACACACGAACGCTACCACTAAAACGAGGAAAATTCGGCTTCGAAGCGTACTCACATCTCATATCGTGAGCATACATTGTCGTATCATGATCGTGAGCGTGTTCTCCCATATTGATCATTGAAACTTTGGGATTGTATTGGTGTACTCGGATCCGCTTTTGAGGACGTCAGGATCGAGTGGTTCATCCAAGAATCCAGTCATACCCCGATGTATCTCTGACGATGGAAATGCTTCGGCATACTCACTTGCCACTTTCGGGATACTAAATCTACTAGCCCTTAAGGTTAGTACGGTCTCGTAGAGTTGTTGTTGCGGACTGCCAAGATCGAGCAAGAAGTCAGCGAGATTTCGTCGAGGTGGACACTGCAGTCCGAGGTCATTGAAGTACCCATTCATTCGTACGCGACTTCGCCATTGTTAAGGATAATAACATGATCGAAAAGTGCGAACACTCAGGAGGTGGCTGAAGCAATGAAATCACGATCGGTTTGTCTAGTGTTTGGGTAATTGTCCTCAGCGTCTTGATGATATCAAACGTTGCTGCGCTGTCAAGACCCGTTGTGATCTCGTCCATAAACAAACCTTGCTGCATCCCTAGTGTCATTTCACCTGTCGTAACCCTCTTCTTCTCACCAGCAGAAACACCGCGCACCATGTCGTCACCAACAAGCGTATTCCAGCAATTTTGGAGCCCAAGCTGCTCCTTGATCACATCAGGATATCTCTTGAACATTGCAAGTGCAGTTTGGAGTGCTTGCTTTTTTTTCGGGAGCTGCATTAGTTCCCAACAGGGCATCAGCACGTCGCTCGAGATCACTGTTTGCGTATCCAGCAGTACTGAAATAATGTGCTAGAATCAACGTCTCCTTCACTGATAGCAGTGAAAAATGCTGATCATGCTGAGGCACATACGTAGTCAATTGAGGCAGACGTGAAGCAAGAACGTGTTGAGGCTGCCCGTTGTACGTTATGTTGCCTCATGACCGCTCAGTCTACCACTTAATGCCTTGAGTAGTGTCGACTTCCCAGAAACCGGGTTGCCCGAGTACCCGTGTCATAGTTCCAGGTCGTAAAACGCCGTTGATTCCTTTCAGAATATCACGTTTCTCCGTCTTACGCGGCAAAATCACACCCATAACGGCGGTTTTAATTGTATTCCAAACCGTCGGCAGCTCTGGAGTTCCATCTTGACCTTGATATGACTGAATGGTAGTAGTCTTGCACGTTACCGACAGATCCGAGAAGCACACCTCGAGTTTCGGTTGCGAAATATCGAACGCCATCTTCAGGTTATCCGCAACAGATTCATAAAGAAATTGCATACTGTCACTCTTCGGGTCCTCAGCTGATGTTGACGTTGGGTGAAGGGGGGAGGAAGGAGGTCACCTATTTAAAGTTTATAGATTCCTGGTATCGCTGGAGGCTATGCCTGATTGACGTTCTATCTTGTGTCGAGCTATTTTTGTTCTCGGTGGATATTGCATCTTGTAAATTCCACAATTGTGGTGGTACCTGATCTCTCTGGAGTACTGCCTCTTTAACTTCTGCTATGTCCCTTGCCTTGATTACTGCTACCATCGCTTTTTGCAAGGGCTTGGTACTTGGTCTCCACGCGGTTGATATTATGTCTTCGAAGCTTGCGTGTGGTTGGGTATTTCTTCATGGCTGCGATATTGTGTTGAGTCCCATGGATGATGAGTTGTACTGTTGAAAGTATAAATCTTTGTTTGAGCTCTCCTATTGCTTGATCGATCAGTCGGGCGTTCAGCTTCTCTTCAGGTAGTGTTGTTTCCGTTTGGATGATGCCTATACACAAAATGTGTTGGGGGGCGTTTCCCAGTAAGACCACAACCCCTTTCTTCCGGGTGCGGTTGCAAATTGTGCCGAGTGAAATATCACTGCACAACGATACAGAGCTATCGGTCGATCCGAAGGTTCAATTATTGTAAAAACTGCGTAGCATTGGGCCATCTTAACACCGATATCTTGAGTAGATGGTCTGGACGTTAGTCCTTGAATTACTGCTTTCGCTTCGTGACCGGAAACTTTTCACCCTCGAAAAGCTTGCGATTGCGGATTAGCCAAAGTGTGCATTGTGTGCATGTCGTCCAGACTAGCCAAATCATTAGCTTTGCTTGATCATGACCATCTTCCCGGTAGGGGACACTTCTTGTAGCTTCTTCAAAGAAGTTCGGAGAAACGTGTGGTGCATTACGAGATTCCAGATATGGCATGATCGCTACAAGCTCATCCTGGTGAGGGTAGTGCCCAAGGCTTGGGCCCCAAGCCATCGTGGTAACCACTCTCGCCAAGCTTCTTGCGCACGTGGACAGTCCCACATAATATGCTCAATAGTTTCAAGGGAAACTGTACAACGCTGGTAAGGACACCTTCTATTGTCAAGCCATCCAGCATGGAATAAATTCAGCGTTCTTGTACATATCGGATATATTGTCCATCGTTGAAAGTCAGTTAGAATTCCGCCATAATGCCATATCTTTTGTGGCTGCTGGGATTGTGCTGCCTTTGCCTACGCACTCTGGTTCGCCCCTTTCGCCATTTTTTCAAGTACATGCTGAATTGAAAACTGGTGACAACGACGAAGACGTTTCGACCTAGTTTTTCGGATGGATTGTCTAATATGCCTTGCTTTAACTTGTTGAGGCACCTTCCACGGTGTAGGATGTAGATACGGTGTTGGTACAAATGCAATCCATGCTATGTTTTGTTCCAACTTAAGGGTATGATCATCTTTACCGTGAGTTTCGTCGAAGTCTCCGCTTGTAATAATCCAACTCCATCCACGTGGATGCTGAAGCATTCGTATTGTCGGTGAAATATCACAAGAGTTATGCCTTCCTGTTATGCTACGATCCGTTTCAGCAATCCAGGTGTATGAATTAAACCGTGAAGGGCGGTTTCTTGGTTGGATCGGTGCTAGGGCTGTCGTCCACACTTTTGCAGGAACGCATGCTAAAATACTGGCACACCACCTTCTTAGCTGCTTATAATGCCAAATCGTAAACGGTTTCTTTTCGCTCAGTGGTGTGAAGAGATATATATCAGGAGCCTCTAGTCGAACTCTTAATTTAATCAGTGTACATGGATGATATAGAGGGAAATCTTGCTGCTTCAAGGGTTTCCCTTTCCCGTCTACGATACAACCGTTTGTTAGTTCTCCAATAATTAGTGTTTATACTATCGTCGTGATCTCGTGTCGGCGTGTTCATAATGCATTTGATCGTATCTCCGTTGACCCAAAAGCAAGTTACTGTTTCTTGCAGTTCAATTGCTTGTGATGGTAATGTTTGCTAAATGTCCATCATGTTTTGTTGCTCCGTTACATCTCTCTACAATTCTAATCGACCGATGTTCTGAACAGTTGGCAACTTTCCTGATCGTGTTTTTCGTCTTGCTTTCTCGACTTGTTCTTTGCTCGTTGGATTGAAAGCGCAGCAATCGCGGGCCATGGGTGTCTTCAGATGCGCTAAAAATGCCAAGCTGCTTGGTAATTATCCGGTGCACTTTGTATCCACTGCTCCGCTTGATTAATCTGTGTAATTTTAAGCGATAGTTCGATATTTTGTAACCCAAGGCCACCCTGTTCTTCTAGTGCAAAAACCAACCCAGGAGCGAGCTTGTGTCGCGCTCTAACCTCAGTTGTTGTTCCTTTCCAGATGAATCGCTTTTGCAGATGTACTAGTTGCTGCATAGTCTTCTTCGATATCGATATGTGCAGTCCAGTGAATAAAATCGCCGGCAACACAACCGTGTTAAACAGCACTACACGCTGTTTGATAGAGTTAGCTACCCGAGTTGCTACTTGTAATCTTTTCTTTATATTCATGATGCGGAGCTCCCAGTTGTACGCTGCCGTATCATGTGTTCCAAAGTGGTATTCTAAAATCCTGGTTGTTTCTCCTGTTCCCAGTACTGCATATCCGTGACATCGTGATTGTTTCCAAGCCGTATTTAGTGGAATCAGCACACTCTTTTTCGGTTGCCAGATATTTCTCCGAAGCGATGAAGAAGCTGATTTAGTGGTTCTACCTGCCGAGTTGCCGATAAAAGCACAGTGCAATCGTCCACAAACCCGTTAAATACGTGTCGTGGTCCTCCGGAACCTGGTATTTCCAATCCCTTGATTTGTGGGTGTGCGGAGATAGCCCTGCCTAAAAAACTATAGCCAAGATAAATAATAAGGGCGCTAGAGGACACCCCTGCCTGATTCCAGAATATATTTCCCATTTCGATGATTCGATACCGTTCACAAGATAACTTGAAGTGGTTTCGTTATGTAAATTGTGGAGTATGTCCAGAAATTCTTGGGGGAATCCATATTCAGCCAGAGCAGTCAACATGAAATGTGACGATGTGCCTCTGAATTTTCTAGGCACACCCGCAGCTGCCCAGCCGGGACAACCCGTGCACACTGATTCGGACAAGTGTGATGTAGCGAACATCAAGTTTGGCCTTTGGCTGAGTCTAAGGCGCCGTGGCCTACGGTACGAGATTGCGACGCACCAGAGTTCAGCTTTAAAAGCAGCTTAGGAGCGGCGGTCTACGGTACGGACTCGGCTGAAGACCTCTTAAAGGGGAAAGCCGAGTCCAAGGACTCGGCTATGGTACCTTCAGAGCTATCAGAAGGAGATGCGACCAGGCGCAGGGACTAACGACCATTGGAAGAGCCAGGAGCAGTCGCATCGACTGGGCTGAAAGGTCGGTAAGATCTATAACGACTCTATTTCACTAGATATTTGTATAGGAACCAATTAGGAATCAGAAAAGGGGCTTAAGCCCCTAGTATTAAACAGAGCAGAATTTTCTAGGTCCAGAACACGTGTACACTCTTCCGGTAAGTCCCTGCACGGGCCGGATTATGTCTGCCGTCAGAACTCGAGAGGCATAGCTTGTAGAGTTCTGACTGGTCGCGCCAAGAGATTAGGTTGGCCCGGGGAAGGGCGTGTCTTGCCAAGCGCGAAGAACAAACCCCGCCGAGCTCGGTGGGTTGGTATACCGTACAGCCCGGGTACCGTTACTCTTTCAGCCGAGTAGCCTTTGCCTCGACCACCCGTAAAAGTGCTAACGCGCCGTCGTCCATCCTTTAGTGGAGGGCACGGGATAACATATTATTGGCTGGCTTGGTTGGTTGGTACCCGGCGGAAGCGAGACACGAGCTGTCCCGGAAGGGCCGAACCGCTAGGGGGCAACCCAGCGCAGGCCAACAAACGCCCGCCTAACTCGGCGATTATTGTGGTTGCGATATATTTACCCACATCTGACGGATTTGCGCGTTCGGCAACACCACGCGCCCATGTTTGAGGTGACCCAAGAATCTGAGAGACCCAGACCCACATCCGGTGGATAGTATCCGTGAGAATACACCGGTATGCGAGGCGCAGAAATGCCTTGCAGTTGAGCAGCTTGGTAGCGCTCCTGCTGCTCATCGAGATCGTTGGAGATCTCTTTTGGCTTAGCGACAGCCCCCTCCTCTTCACCCTCGTCCGACTCGGTGTCGAACATTTTATGCTAACCTTTTGGTAGACCAGACTCCCAAAAAGGATAGGCAGGGGCTGCGCGCTTTTTAGCAGCAACGGCACCCTCTTCCGCCCGTTTTGAAGAAGTTACTTTCGCAGCTTCTGCTCGAGCCTTTCCTTCATCTAAGTTAAGGTTCTTGGCAGGCGAGCTTGTCGGAGCCGCCATAGCCTCTGTTGATTTAGAATCATCAACAGAAGCGTCCTGTGAAGGAGTAGGATCCTTGGTGGATCCAGTAGTGTCCTCTTCGCTCTCCGATCCCGTTATCATTGGGATGTCGAAGACAGGGGACTCCGCCCCAGGACTATGATCGATAGGTGAACTGATTGTTCGGCCTGTCATCAGGCGACAATGAGCGAGAGCGACTGCGTCGTGGGCTCATTCTTTGAGCGGCAGCAGCAGTGGTAGGCTTAATGACTGCCTTGGAAGCCGCATTGCGGGCTTGCTTGCGCGGAGTAGCCTTGTTTTTCGACGTGGCTTTAGCAATCTTCGACCTGACGGTTGTAGACTTGGAAGGCGCAGAAGTGCCGTGGGTGCTTGCCTTCAGTGGCATGTTTGAGAGGTTGACGTGGAAACCTTGAGTGCTTAATGAAGCCGCAAAGACAACGGTGGCTCGTCGATGGATGTCGACAAGGGAAGGAAAGAGAGCAGCGCTCTCTTCCTGTCTCCTCATTGGTTGAGGGTGAACACAATCAAATGGGGGATATAACGGGGTTACATGAGGGGTACCCCCGATAGGGTACCACATCCAGAAATAGATATTCTTATGACAGTATTCGTTTTATGAATGCTCTGTCATTAGTGGTGTGGGTCACACCACTGCCACGCAGGTCGGGCGGCTGAGGACCAACCAATAGTATTTGACCTACTTTTATATAGAGACATAAAGAAACCTATAGTTAATTAGTAATTTGTATTACAGGCCAAATGACCTAATTAACCATAAATATAAATCAGTCTAAAATATACTCTCAACTAACTATTTAGTTCCCCCAGACCAGGGACTGGTGAACTACCGCTAACTAAGAGTTTGTGCACTCTTAATTGCACGCTTCCTCAAGCAAGGTGCTCTTGTCATCCCTGTCACAACATCAATGTCGAATTGATGGGCATCTAGATCATTTAACTTATTCGTGCTCGACAGATAGATTATATCACTCATGTTTTTAACAAAATAACTTCTATTTTTTAACAAAATAGTATTCACTGTACTGGTGTAGCACTCTTTACGGATGCATAATGTCATCCCAAATTCTAAAAGGAAAATGTTGAGGTGTACGTGATGATGTACCAGCATCCAGTTTACAGTATGTTAGATTAACTCTGATTTTCGATACTGGCACTATATCCTAAATCTCCACCGCAGGCTCGCATAACTTATTGCTGATAGCTGATCTGCCTCCTAGACTAGAGTGTGTGGAACTCGATGTGTATAGTCTGTAATATTCCTCAAATGCCCTGACAGTGTTGCACTAGTTGAAAGGTAATATACATTTGGGCTATTTGTTAGTGTGGATGAATGTAGTACTGTAGTACTGTACCAGTCGCGATAACCGCAGTCAAATCTGACTGGTAGATAATTCTGCAAAACAGGTAAGCTTACTGTGACGGGGTCACACGAGCACATTTCTTGAGTATCTACGGTATATCCAGAGTATATTACTCCATTAAGTAGGTGGTTCCTCGTGAGTAACGTAGCTCATCTACCATTCCCCTCGCCTTTCACGCGATCTTCTCAGGGTAACTTCTTCCTACACGTAGATGTGACGTGGTAGCGTGAATCCGTTGAAAGTAGAGGCGATAGCGAAGCTGTAGGCGCCGAAAGTCACAACCAAGATTCAGCCATGATAACTGGTACCAAGCGTCCAGCCCCATCGCAAATGCCTTCTTGGCTCGTAAAAACGCATCTACGAATGCACTCGCGTGTAATACACCGACACCCACGTGAAAATACACGCCCACCACGTTGAGTTTGATAAACGTTTTTGCGGCCATATACTGACCGGTTCGGGATTTTTGGTCGGGCAGAAGATTCGATGGGGTTAGGTCGAAACTTCGAGTGGAGAGTAAATTTGGATATCCACGACGGTTGGGGTAGCATGTACCCATCCACAACAAGTGAGAGCGATCTAAAAGAAGTCTGCATCCAGAGAGCTATTCTAGAGCGGGAGCATATTCACAGAAGCCGCCTCATTGCTGTTTCAAATAGAATATACAGGTTCTAAGCAACTCGTTGTCTAGCGCTGTTCTCACTTTGGTTTAATCTAGTGATGACACAGTCAGCTTCCAAGCCTATCACCAACATCGCGATCTTCACACAACTTTAGTGCATCTTCCACCCGGGATCCGTGAAGCTGCAACACACAAATGAGACAGTTCTCCACCTGTAATAACTGATGGTACGGCAATCAGAGAGAGAGACGTGAGGGAAAGTACTTACACATCCGCAGCTTCTGCCTCTAGAGCTACACTCAAGGCCCGCAGCGGTGACACATGCGCCCACCACAACAGATTTAGATACACCAAGTCATATCACTCTCAGCGGAAAATCACATTTCGTTGCAGTGTCTATCGGAGCTTGGATCCCCCGTGTAAAGCGCATCTTCACGTGTATCCTGCGGGTAGTCGTGAAGTTGCAAATGAGCACACTTGCATACCTGTACACAACACATCAACAAATACTATTGACGTAACGACCGAGATGAAGCAAATGGTTGACACCCTCAGTATTATGTCTCAGTCCAAGCCCGTTCACAAAATTTGGCAAGAGGTTAGCTCGAAGGTTTACCCTAATGATGGTGTCGTACGAAAAGGTCTATCTGAAAATCAAGTTTCGAGTCGCGTGTTTCGAATTCGCCGGAAGCACTACGATTCTCACGTACTTGGTCTCGTAGAAGTTCCTCCTTTATCAATGGCTGAGGGCAAGCTTCTGTCCTTCTTCCAATATCACTTCTCGCGCCCAAAGTCCGACCCCACCACAAAGCCCCACGAAATTATTGGTTGGGCTCATCCGGAGCTGCGTCAGCTCCTGATGTACCACAGTGTGTATATCTTCATCGACGGCACTTTCCGCAGCGTGCCCAGAGATTTCAAACAATGCGTTATTTTGATGGTGCATGACAGAGCAATCGAACTATACGTGCATGTCTACTATGTGCTTTGCACTGGGCAAACACGCGATATGTATTTCGATATACTCCGAGAATGCTTTGGCAACTGGTTGTTTGTTTCAGTGGAAACAAGCCATCAGACGACGCATGACTAAGCGTCACAACATCCCAGAGGACATACTCTCAGAGATATTCTCACCGTGATTGATCCCGAGTTGGTTCCTGACAAAGGTATAAAATGGGTGAAGCGTGAAATCAGAATGCGGTGCGCTGCTACTGGCATTTCGTACTCTCGTCCAAAATGGAAAGTATTTTGGGGCTACTTTAGAGCTACGTGGTTAGAGCGCTAAAACATTGAATAGTGGAACGTGTATGCCGTGCAGAACGAGCTGGTGGCTAGAACAAATAATCCTCTTGAAAGATTTCATAGGGAGCTCAACCGCGCTTTCTCATCACACCCAAGCATCGTGACGTTTGTTTCAACAATCCGCCAAATCTCTCAGGACTACGTAGCTAAACCGGCTGATATTGCTACAGGGCGTAGAAACATAGGCACCACAACAAACGCGAAGGTGAGAAAGAGAAACAACAAAAGAAAAGGCAAGAACAAGCGAAAGAAGGATAAGGGTCGAGGCATACATTATGCTTCGTCGGATGAGTTTGAGGTGCCCTCCCCAGTAGACTTACAACAGTTTGAAGGGTTGTCAGAGTCGGAAGGTGAGGATGACGCTCCTTCACTGGAAGACTTAGAATCCGAGACTAGTACTGACATTGAAGAAGATGCTGCTGAAAAAGCTGCCGAAGAAGGTGACTTCATCCCCGACTTTTCGTTTGAGTACGAGGTGGAGAATGAATCCAGTGAAACAGGAATCGAGGATGATACACTAATAGTTACAGCAGTTTTATAGAGAGGTAAAAGGCACTCCTTAGCAACAACAACTCGCTAACTGGATCTGTATCAGGACACTTGCACGTAGATAACTCTAAACGCTACG
Organism: Phytophthora palmivora; assembly: GCA_008079305.1. Classification (NCBI taxonomy): domain Eukaryota; phylum Oomycota; class Peronosporomycetes; order Peronosporales; family Peronosporaceae; genus Phytophthora; species Phytophthora palmivora. The sequence continues at coordinate 55,066 of VOQZ01000426.1, read as the reverse complement.
CTTGGTCGGATCGAGGGATTAGGTCGTAAAACGTCCCCAACCAAAATCCCAGGTCCGATCAGTATATGACCCCAAAAAACATCTTCGTTGAGTTTCAGCTCGTGAGCGACTTTAACAGTGCCGGTACCTCGGTTATTGGTGTAACAAACTTGGAACCAAATTGGTGACGAGCTTTCGAGTCATCTACTCACAAACGTAGCACGAGCTTTGCTCCAGAAAATTCCTCTTGAACTTTGATTAGCTCATCGACCGAGTCGAACGTCATTAAGGGCACATTGTGCTCGCGAGCATAGCGCAGATGAGAACGTTGTTTCATCGTATTAGCGAACATAATCCTCTCAGGGGGAACGCCATGGCGCAATGACAGCTCCACGTCAGCCTGGCTCGCACAATCGACGCCAGCTCCATGCTTCGCCAACAGTGATAACACACACATGTATGGGTGGAACTTGACAGTGTAAACGGCACGATACGAGGCTATAGCTTCACCCTGCGCTCGTACTGGTTCTTGATGTGGCGAAGATCGATCATGTACAAGGCATGTTCAGTTTTATTGTCTAAGGCACTGATGTGGGCTCGAGAAAAAGCAAGTACTTGGTCAGCAATGGCGGACATCATGTCAAACTTGACTTGGGGGAGCAGGCACTTGAGAGGTACATCACGAATTTGAAAGTGAAATTGAATATCTGTCTAGTTCGAGTTTCAACTAGAAAACCAGCAAACTTGGGATAATCATGCTATCTCGGTATCAGAACGTAATACAACGGTTTGGTAATTCTGCAATACATGTATAAAGTATGTATGTATGCGAGTCATGTATTAGTTCATATTCTCGTTTTTCCCCCTGCCACTTTTCACCATTCTACGTTCAATATAAAATAATACAAGTTTTGTTATTATAACCGTTAAATTTTATATAGACCGACCTACCGTGAAGTTGGTGTTGGGATTCTGCTTTCTCTTGCTGAATACCCTATCAACCGTGCTTGAGGCGCAATTTAAGCATTCAGCAACCAGTTCACATGTTCTGGTTCCCTGGAAAACTTTCTGGGCCTTCATCTTTTGAAAGTATTCGTAGTAGCTCACGATCACTCGCTTTTCTCCTGGGGTGTACTCGTGCTTTTCAGCCATCCTACCGAAGGCTACGTTTGCCCTATTGCCAAGTGAAGATGTCTCTCATTGCTCAGTGCGCTTAAGCTATTAATAGAGCCATCTCGCACACTCAACGGTTGAATATTGAAGTAGTTATAGTTAATACTTGAAAATGTTACAATTCTTGGCCCGATGTTCAATGTCGTGTAATAGTGGAGATTAGTATGCAAATCATGTCTGCACTATGAACAGTGCTTCGAGCAAAATCATTTACAATTATTAAAATTGAGTCAGTATTACTGACACACCTCTTTGTATCAAACTGATGACGCACTTGCAATTACACCTCCTTTGAGTACCAACATAGATTGATGAGGTGACACTATTGAGCTTAACAATCAGTTTTATTCTAACCAAGTACAAGTATTACAGCATGGCTTTTCTCCAAGACGAAGATGACATGCTCACGCTTGAGGCTGCGCTGAATTTGGTAGATGAATACACCACGTACAATGGTTTACAACACTCTGACAATACCTCACCCTCTAGAAATCGTGATTTGGTATACGATCGTTCTGTGGGGCGACTACCGAATTCTGCAACAAGATATCCCTTGATCTAGAATGAAAATATAGAAATCAATGTAGCTAACACTTTGTGGAATTCCACGTATCCCAATTCACATGAAGCGTCAGTAAAAGTAGGCTCAAAAGCCTCCCAAGTGAAATCAACTCGACGGCGCAATAATTCAAGGTTCGAGTTAGCCTATCTACGTGAAAAGTTCCAGCTATGCTCGTTGCAACTAAATTCTCAACACTATTGTCGACCTGCTGATGGCCCACGACTACAAGAACGACAACGACAACAGCGTACTAATGCTCCGAACAACTCGCAATTGCAACTTGCACAAGTTTGGAAAGGACTGTCCGACCGCCAACGCCGTCGTCTTGAAGACACAGAACGTGAAAATGCTCACTTAAAAATCGTAGTCCAGCGTCAGTGGAAAATAGCAGTGGATTTGAGTGAACTTCTCCAGAAACGAGCAAGTTCTTTGTCTGGGTTCTCATGGTATACTGTATGCTACACGTTCTAACAACGCTGTGCTGTGGTAGGCTGCCGAATGGAACCATATCAACCCGCTCGGACCAGAGCAGCGTCTTGGATGTGTAGTCGAATTTCACGGCAGTATTGGCGACTTCAAAGAGCTTCTTCGCCATTTGGATGACGCTTATCGTGAAGTGGATTCTGTTGAGGATTGAAGTGTATTGATCCCACCGTTGGAATGCGAGCGTGGGTTGTTTATCCCGTGAAGGCACTTAGTGCTGGAGGTTTTCCCACGTGGTGGGACTATCCTGTGAAAGAGGTTGACCATCACATACGGCAGTTAGAAAGAAGGTTTACTAGAAAGCAGAAAGAGAGAGAGAGCTAACAGGAGCTTCTCGCTCATAAAAAGAAACCACCGACTGCCTCACAGGTAACCTTTGCTGCCTGCTCGTCAACTACAGATACTTGAGCCTTCACCCTGCGAGCGACACAAGGTCGCTTCAGGTTATGAGCCCAAGCTCAACGCGAAGAAGCTCCGTTTTCACTTTTCGATCACGAATAGTGGAGTCAGATGCCATTGAGGCCTCGACCAGAAGATACTTGAGCAATCAGCAGCATGAAGTAACCCAGTGGTTGCTTGTGAACGGTGCAATCGCATCTCTTGTAAACCCTTTGAGACTACGATATTGTCGACGTCGTGCGCCCTACTGAAGTTGCTGAGAGCGTGGCAATCACCTGTATAAGACAATGAACACGACAAAAGGGAAAGAAACAACGGATTCCAAGGACGATCGCAAGTCCATCTCTCCCTTTGATGGAAAAGATTTCGAGATTTGGCTAGAGCGAGTAAAATTGAAGCTGCAACGAAATCGGTTGTGGCAATACTGCGAGATAGATGTCTTAGAGCCCGAAGAGAGCAAACAATCGGACCATGATGATTGGGTGAGGGAGACTTCGCGTACAAAAGAAATACTGTACGAGGCAATGACAAATCAAATTTTGAAGATGGTGAAGTACGAGCCAACACCATACAAAGTTATGGAGCGCTTGAAGAGACGATTTATGGGAAAATTTATCTCAAGTATGCCGAAGAGAGAACAAAACTGAGCCAACTCCACCTTCACCCCAAGGGCAATATGGCTGATCACTTGAGTGAGATGCGCAGAATCATGGAAACATTTCAGTAGTTGGTCGGCCTGTAGACGAATACGCAAAACCTGCTATTCTGATTGGTTCACTACCGCGCGAGTATGATAACATCGTGCAGACCTTTCTTGCAAGCCACACTCCTCAGAATCCCGACGATCCTCCGAATTACGAGCAATTAGAACAAGCACTTGAGATGACATACGATCACACGCAAGGACGAAGAGCGGGAGGAAGCACGGGTGACGACGACGAGAACGCCCTCTACGCCAGAGGAGGCCGAGGTCGAGGAGGAATGCGTGGCCGTGGTCGTGGCAGCCGAGGACGTGGTCGAGGAGGATTAAGTGCCGGTAGAGGACGTGGTGGTAGACGCGGTGACGATGGGCAACAGAGAAGTGGATGTTTCCACTGTCACGAACAAGATCATCAAGTACGAAGCTGCCCTCATCTGGGAAAGCATCCTCCAACTGTCGGACAGAGTGCTGGACCCTCTCCAAAGCGCACCAAGTAAATCGGTGCAGGCAAAAGCGCAAAGTCTTGTGAAAAGGGCAATGAAAGTGATGAGAGTGCGTACGCAATTTTGCCAGTCATGATGATGAAAAACGAGATTGCAGATATGGCCCACGATAACTGGTATCTCGATTCGGGCGCATCTAGTCACATCACTAACCAAATTACAGACTATGTGGAATTTACACCTTTAAGTACTCGGATACGTGTTGGAGGAAATAATTACCTGAGTGTGGAAGGAGTCGGGACTGTCAAAAAGGGGTTAAACACTACTCATGGTAGACGAGTGATCATGCTGCGTGGAGTAAGATATTCGCCTGAGTTATAGTGCAGCCTTTACTCGGTACTACGTCAATTGACTGTTCGGTGCCAGGACGTGATTATGTCAAGGTTCACTTCGACAATAGCCAATATGCTGCTGTTATTTTGCAGTCTGGTTCAACCAAAGCTTATGTCGATGATACAAATTTGTACTGTTTGGAGTTGGAAAGTCCTAGAGATTCGGCGATGGTGGCTCTCCCTATTCAAGTGAATAGTCTGGATCTATGGCACAGGAGATTAGGACATCCCGGAAAGCATGCGTTCAACGCGCTGTCAAGTCATGATCAGTGGCCGTTAACAGACAAGAACTTGCGTATCTCTGACACATTCAGCTGTGAGACCTGCATTAAAGGAAAGATGACAAGGCACAGTTTTAAAGTGCAGCGTCCAACCACTCGAGAATACTTAGTTGGCGAAAAAGTTCATGTTGATGCCTGGGGCCCGTATGAAGAACCTTCATATGGAGGCAAGAGATATTTTGCAGTCTTTGTTGACGATGCAAGTCGTTTTGTCACGTTGTACTTACTCGAGCATCGATCAGAAGTATATAGCAAGTTTGAAGGCTACTATGAACGGGTGAAAACGCAGTTGCACGTAAGAATGAAATCATTAAGATCGGATAATGCAAAGTAGTTCAAACATCTTCAAACCACGTGCGAGTCGAAGTATGGAATGGAGTTTGACAGCAGTATCAAGCACACACCCGAGCAAAATGGTGTCGCAGAACGTATGATTCGCACCATCACAGAGAAAATGAGATGTATGTTGGTTCATTTCAATTTGCCGGAACCAATGTGGGGTGAAGCAGCATCGACAGCTGCATACTGTGTGAATATTATTCCGAGTTCAGCTAGAGGAATGGAGGTACCGCACTCTGTATGGTATCGTCAGACACCAGCTTACGAGCAGCTGCGGACATTTGGCTGTGCCGTACTTGCATATGTGGACAAAGTTGAGAGACGAAAGATGGAGGCCAAGGCACGAGAGGCTGTTTTTGTTGGATACTCCCGTGAGAAACGAGGTTATCGCATGTTGGATAGCAAAACCAACAAAGCCTTTTTCAGCCACACTGTTGTTTTCTTTGAGACCAATGAAGTTACCAACGAACCTAGCCAGAAACGCATACGATGTGCAGGCAGTGGGCGGTGTACGGCACCGACTGCCCAGACACAGCTCCATAATGAGTGTGTGAGTGATCTAAAACCAACGGCACAGGAGAAGTCCACTTTGGAGCAGAGTGAGAAAGATGCAGCAGGATCGGATAGACCGGTATCGCTGCCAAGTGAAGCCTCAAATACAGCGAGTTTACCAGCCTCTAATTGCAGATCTTTGCGGGAATACGTGGCACCGGAAGGAGATAGTTTTGGCGATCCCCAAGTAACACGGAGTGGTCGTGCGAGCAAGACCCCTTCGTGGTTCGGTGACTATGTTTACGCAACATATGAAAACACAAACTCTGACAAAGCTGTGTGTTTGTCGTCTATGGAATGGACGAGGGCTCGTGAAGAGTTACAGCGAGCGATGCCAAAAGAAATAGCGCTTGCGTGGTGGCAGGACTACTGTTGCCTTACCGTGAGTGTTATCGCAGAACCAAATACGTATGCAGAGGCAATGGAAAGTGAGCATATCATGCAGTGGCGATCTGCAGCTGATGCAGAGTATGAAGCATTAATGCAAAATAGTACGTGGGAACTTGTTCCTCGAAAGAAGAGGATGAAAGTGCTGAAAAACCGATGGGTGTTTCGTGTCAAGTATCTGGCAACCGGAGAGATAGACCGGTTCAAAGCTAGACTTGTGATAAAGGAGTTTATGCAGATTTATGGAGTTGACTATCTGGAGGTCTACTCACCAGTGGTGCGTCTCGAAACATTGCGAGTCCTGTTGACGGTGGCTGCGGTCTGGGACTATGAAGTCCACCAGATGGATGGGACAACCGCATTCTTGAACGGAAAGATCGACGTAGAGGTTTTCATGGAGCAGCCGGAAGGTTATGCTGTCCGAGGAAAAGAAAACTGGGTCTGTCACTTGTTAAAAGTCTATATGGCTTGAAGCAAGCACCGCGAGTGTGGTTTCAGTTGCTGAAATCGTTTTTGGTGGAGCAAGGCTTCACAATGCTAAAGGCAGAATCCTGTGTTGCGGTCAAAGTGATTGATTGCCAGCTAGTGTTTATTCCTCGCTATGTGGACGATCTGAAACTGCTTGCTCCTACAATGAATCTCATCAACCAGATGAAGGAAATGTTCTGTTCCCGCTTCAAGATGAAAGATCTGGGGGAGATTCATTACATTTTCGGGTGGGAAATCACGCGGAATCGTACGAGAGAACAATGTTCATCGGACAACAAAAATATGGTGAATCTGTGCTGCAAAAATTTGGTATGGACGAGTGCAATGGATGCAAGACACAAGGCACTCCAGGTTTAAAATTGACGAAAGCGATGTGTCCAACAGAACAAGATGAACGAAGACTTATGGAGAACAAACCATACCGGTCCGTAATTGGAAGTCTAATGTATTTAATGTTGGGGACGCGCCTCGACTTAGCGTATCTAATTCGTGAGTGTAGCCAATTCTTGGAAAACCCTGGTATAATGCACTGGCGGGCAGCCAAACGTGGTCTTCGTTATCTACGAGAAACAGTTGACTACGGCTTACGCCTTGGGGGTCGCGAATACACAGAGGATGTTCTTGACCGACACTTGCGAGCATACGCTGATGCCGACTTCGCAAATCGAATGGACGATCGAAAATCAGTAGCAGGTTACATAACACAATTCTGTGGGAGTACCGTTTCGTGCAGTAGTCAGACGGAAAAGACAGTGGCTCTTCACACTACTGAAGCTGAGTACATGGCTTTGAGCCTACTTGTGCAAGAGGTGATCCATATCCGACAGATGCTGAAAGAATTGACGATAACACAAAAGCCCCCCAAAAGTATTTGTTGATAATGCAAGTGCCAAGAAGTTAGCAGAAAATCCTGCGTTTCACAATCGCACAAAGCATATTGATGTGCGACATCACTTTGTGAGGGAACGTGTGGACCTGAAAGAAATTGAAGTGAAGCGTGTGCCTGGAGTGGATAATGTTGCAGACGCTTTTACAAAACCCCTCCCAAGGAGTGCGTTTGAGCAACACAGAGATGCAATGGGAGTACTGCCGAAGGCAGTGTATGATGTTTAACAATGCAACAATGGAGACCACTAGGTGGGGCTGTTGAGGATTGAAGTGTATTGATCCCACCGTTGGAATGCGAGCGTGGGTTGTTTATCCCGTGAAGGCACTTAGTGCTGGAGGTTTTCCCACGTGGTGGGACTATCCTGTGAAAGAGGTTGACCATCACATACGGCAGTTAGAAAGAAGGTTTACTAGAAAGCAGAAAGAGAGAGAGAGCTAACAGGAGCTTCTCGCTCATAAAAAGAAACCACCGACTGCCTCACAGGTAACCTTTGCTGCCTGCTCGTCAACTACAGATACTTGAGCCTTCACTCTGCGAGCGACACAAGGTCGCTTCAGATTCTATCCTGGTAGCAAACGGACTAGCAACAATGGAGGGCCCCACCCACGATATCATCATCCGTGATGGTGACGGGGTGAAGTATCTCGAGTTTTTTTCGAACAAAGCGCTGCCGTTTACTCTTCACGATACCCGAGAAGCTGCGTGGAATCTCTTCAAAGGAACGGGAAAACATTCTGGTGACGGTGAGCTGTATAACAATGCAGTCAAGGTAAGTGAGCTGATGCTAAAAAGACTTGCGTGCTCTTTCTAATGAGTTGAATCAATTTTCCAGGATCTGGATCTACCATTCACCATTATCGAAGACTTTACAAAGGAGATCTACTCGAATAATATCCGAGCGGATATTAAGGCAAAACAGATCGTTCAGCTTCACGTTGAAGCCAATCGCGATGTGATAGTGTTCGTGTCGCGTGTGGCACTGATTGAGATTAAACACAAGGCGATATTTGGGCTGACATATCATCTTCGAGGGTATGCAGTTACCAAGCCGTCCGAAGTATCTACTCCGGGACACGAGTTGTCGCTTCTTCAGCTTTGTCGAGGATCTACATCTTCAAAGAACCCGGGGTGTCATACGAATCGTGTCACTCTCGCACGCTTTCAAGATTCTTAATTGGCAATACCATCGGCAACATGCGCTGCTACCAAGAACGAATCGAGAATGCCCTAATGTACCAAGCACTTAACCGTCGTTACTAATAGTTAGAAAATGTTTGGTGCGTACTTCACTTTACGATTTAGTAGTACTCCAATCTTTGCAGCGTACAAATATTCTGTCCGTACATGATGACCTCATTTAGTAATAAAACAACGCTAGATAGCTTCCCATTAGAAGAATGTTTCGATTACCAATTATTTGGGCTTCTTCTGTTGCCCTGATAGCTTCCCATTACTTGGTGGGTAACCACATAAAAACCGATAATCTGAAACGAGATGCGTCATAAGCAAACTAGGATTCATAGCTGTAAATACGCAACACAATTATATAACTCGTACCAATGGAGTCAAGATACTAGTTATGCAAACTCCTCGACCATTACATTTCGTCGATGTGATACATCAAATTGTATTAGAAGGAGATAAGCAGATAATGAAGCTTGGTTCTAAGTAGAGGAGGGTCGTCGTCCCCCTAGTACAAGTTTGATATCCGAGTTTTAGTCTGGAGTGCCAAACCAAAATAGGATCTCGACTACGCTGCTACAAACCATTGAGTGAAATGTCTCGACCACACCGTTTCTGCGACTCTGTTACATCTATTTATCATGCGATCCAGTAAAGCTGCATACTTGTTCCGGAACTGCTGGCATTTTGACGAGTATATATTTGACCTAGTCGTGCAAATATTATTATTTGGGAATTAGCAATACCGTATTACTCCTGTCCTAAGCGAACTTTTTGAACAGCCAATGACATCAAAGTATTTTAGCATGTGTTGTCAATCTAAATCATAGGATCCGAGTGCTAAAAATATCACGGCAGTTAACGACGACCCGACCTGCCCAGAACCGGTAGAAGAGAGAAGAAATACCTTCTAATCGCAGTTGACTGCATGCACAAAACCTCATTCTCGACCGTCTTGCTGAAGGTGTCAAGGTAGCGACCGTAATTGAAGAATTCTACCCGTCCATAAGTAAAGCAGAAAGGAAAAGAAAGCAAAAACAAATTTCAAAGTGGAAGCGTCAAGCAGGTTTCATCCAAAATGTGTGCGACGAACGGCAAAGGCCACTTGCAGAACTACCGCAGGAATGATGATGCAACGGTCCTCTCAGCTGAGGCCGAGAACGGCATCGTGCTGTGGCTAAAGTAAATCGTAGTAATTATCCCCTAATTGTTAGTATTCGAGCCAGCTGTCGCTAAAACCTTACAACTTAACGTGCACATCGAGGTTCGCTTAGGACAGGAGTAATACAGTAGTGTGTGCTAATCACAGTAGAAACAGTTAGAATCATACTGTTCTGTGGGATGCAATGTTGTAAGCAGGACGTTTACGTTGAATTGCCCCTTTTCTAGTATTCGATTAGTAAACCTTCTTTCTACACCGACACAGGTATTTTGCGTCCTACTCGTCTCCAATGGATTGAATTGACCGGCCATGATATCGACCAAGATCGCGGATAAACTTGAAGTAACTAAGACCTCGAAAAAGTACGAATCATACTTAGACAATACAAAGAGCAAGACTTTTACTAAATGAAATTCCTGACACTACCAAACTTTTGCGGTTTACAAACATGTTTGAACATGAAGTCATTCTCCGAATCGGCAAAAACCAAACCACAGGTTGAACGGCAAGAGAGCTCAGTAAACTGGTTATGCTCCCTTACTGTTCGTTACTTATTGACGTAGCTGCGAGAGTCTGGTTATGGTCACAAGCCTATGAGGAGTATACAAAAACGGCAGTTCACAAGTCATTGGTTCTAAGGAGGAAATTGGTTTTAGTGTGTTACATGATATGATGATCTAATGTTGAAAATACTACTATAATTTATCAGTCGACATCGAAAGATAAAGCATTTCAGCGAGAATGAAACTAAACTACAGTGGTTCGAAGAAAAGGAAGTAAAGGTGAAAGGACTATGGCCGTGTTTGCAGCAAACCACATTATGCTGAAATCACCATTTCAGCGTCATCACGAGTAGAAATAGCATTTGAGCAATGCCCGCGTAATCGTCTTTTTGGTTTTTCGTGTTTGCACCCGCAATCCATTTTGCGCATCCATATATCACAGATAGATTTCCCTTAGAAAAGAAACTTCAAGATGGACGATTTTTTAATGTGCTTCTTGTCGTTGTCTGTGTGCCTCTCGTGGTTTCTCGGTGTACGTCACGCCGTAAAGAGCACAAGAAGGCTGTCAGATTGCATGGTTTGACAACTTCGGATGGCCAGCGCTTCTTCGAAGCTATCCATGCGTCACCAAACACCAAGTTGTTCCGTGATAAATTTCGTATGGATGCCCAAGCTTTTGACGCACGCTCTTTGAGAGATGCAAGCCCTTTATTAGCGACATAGTATGCAATCAACGCGAACTACTGGCTGTTGCATTAATTTGGATCGGTACAGCTGCCACGTGCAGAGGACAAGAGGTGCTGTTTGATCTTTTGTACTCAACAGTACACAATTATCGTGTCAATGATACAGAAAACATTAGCTCCAATGTTACCACATTTTGTGAACGTTCTTTTGTGTTTATCATTCAACTTGCTCATTAAACCGTTCCACCCAGCCTTGGTCAATCCTTTGTCGGCCGTTGTAGCCTTATGTGCTTCCTCGTAAACTTGAAGGGGGTCGAACTCCTGCCAAACACGCCACTCAGCTCGGGCCTGCTTGCTCTCGTCCCCATCAGTGGTCTTCTTCTCCTTCTCCACCGTAGCGGTTGTCTGTGCTGCCGTGCTGGGCATCCCCGTCTTGCTTCGCACCCGAAGAATTCCCGAATGACGCTTTTCGCACCGATCGACGGATCTAGTCACATTTCAAAGGGGAAACAACTGACTGTACGGTCATTCTGAATACGAATATCAACACCGAAAGTTCATTTTGGCACCTTCATTTTCTGGAAAACGGGTGGGACCCCGTTTTTTAAAATGAAGGAGGAATCATCATTACGAACAAAATTGCGTTTTGAAAATTGGAGTGTTCGCGAAGGTTGATTTCGTGAAAATTGCTATTATTCCTTCAAAATCATCATTATCCAGGCATCGCGAACACGGCCTATGCTTTGTAGGAATCATTAACTTTCCAGCCAGTTAAATAGTCATTACTTCGTGGTAAAAAACATCCATCAAGATAATCTTAGAGCTTACAACATGCTTCATGTAAGATTAGACGAACCCAAATTGCCTATCTAGTACTGCAATTACTTCGCTGGAGAATTCTTAACCCTAAAGGGAGATCTAGCGAGGTATCTGTGGAGAAAAATGTTACAACCATGCTTTATGTTTGTTCCATGGGTATTCAAGTGAGGTGGCCAATCCCGTTCTTCTGACAATGCCATTCAATATCTCGATGGATTTACATCTTGATACACAATTATTATTTGTACGAAAGTGCAAAGTATTGACTCCAATCAGCGCTGATCAATATTCTCCCAGCTTGTCACTTTCCAACTTGCTTTTGAGCCTCACGAGCGCCTACCGAAGAACAACATATACGTTCAACTGTTTATCTTGCAGCATGAATACTACCGACTACCACCGAGTCTTTTCACCCACCATCAACACTTCCAAATCAGCCGCCGACCGCTCAGAGAAATCGGAGGCCAGAATTAACTAGGGGGAACTGGGAGTAACACCATCGAACGAGAAAGAGAACATACCCATCCACAAGGAGAACTGAGAGATACAGAGTGCCCTGGTGTAGTAAAGATCTAATGGGGAGCAAAGGAGAGCCGCCAGACCCAACCGATACTCCTGGGAAAGAACCAGTCACTATAAAGCCAGAGGGTAAACTCACGGCAACAAACGTAGAGGACACCGTACCCGATATGAACACAAAAATTGTATTGAAAGATCAAGAAAATCCAAGAAAAACAGAAAAACGACGAAGATATCGCAGCCTAAAACGAAGTCACAGACGGAACCAGAAGGTGAGCCTGACGGAGGATTCAAAGTGCCTGACGAAGGTCCCTCGATAAAAGACTTTCCGATCATAGTTGATGCTTTCATCTCGAAAGTACGAAGTACCAGGGCGGATAAAGGAAACGTTTCACAAGATATGATTGAGGATGAGGACAAAGATATGATGCAACAGCTATTTAGGATGGTTTTCAAACAGCACAATGGCGGCGAGCTATCAGAAGAAAAAAATCATTTACCGAACCTCCACAAAGAAGAACTTGACGGCCTTATTCGGCTTTTCTGGACAGGGGAGGGGTTACCAGTCTTCAATGGAAAACCTGTCTCCGATATCTTACTAAAGCTGTTTATGGTTCACGCAGGTCACTAACGGATACGATTGAACTTCGAGAAAACGAAATTAAAGTAAGAACAGCGACATCAACCAATCCATGGGCAACAAACCCACTATCACCTCAGGCTGAAGAAGAAGTTGAACCAATGGAGGCGAAAAACACAATCGTGCGATTTCGTAGTGACGCATACAACCCAGACGAGATCGAAGAGATGCGGGCTGTGTACACCGTACACCACAGCTTTCCTTCGGAATTACGCCCACCAACGGAACTTGAAAAGAAGATTACGCAAGGATTATTGGAGGGTAACATCCTGGCACAAGGACTCCCACTATTCCTAAAGCGAACTTACGATAATGACATGTTGCGCGCCATTCAGAACACTATACATGCACACGTGGAAGGAGAGTTATACTTTCAACTTCCAACGGAATTCCCAATCTACCCAGATTTCCAAACAAGAGAGCGGTTGGTTGGAGCCATACTACTGGAAGCAAAAAAACTCGGGTTCGATTTATCGATGCTGACCCAAATGCTGCGAGAAACAAAGCAAGTCTTTTATAATTCACAACGACATTCGGTTCATCTATTCTTATGGACAAGGGAAACAAGTACTGGATGGACAAAAGTCTTTGAGTACATACCACTTCGGAACAGACGATTTGTTCTCCGAGGTGGGCGCCCAGCAGATAACCAGCCGGGAGAAACCCCAAGCCAACGGAGTGTAAGACTTTTGAAGCGACAGATTGGGTCAGATGGAATTCGCAATGAAGGCGTCATGTCAGGTACCGAATAAAGCTCTTGAATGTCTCTAGATTCCTAGATGAAGCAGCGCTGGATGCGTTCGTACGGGCAAAATTCAAGGGGAGTTTCGCGACATTCCAAGAACCCAAGTATGGGAGGCAAACGTTTCAAACAGGAGCATGGGAGATATACTTCAAGTCTCCAGAATGCCCAGGTTTCCTCGAAAAAGTAAGGGTTTTGAACTGGATGGGACAAAAAATATTAGTGCACCATGTAGGGTCCAACCCAGCACCCCCCTGTTACAATTGTAGAACATCCGGACACACGGTGGCTCAGTGCCGATCTAAACCAGACTCCTGGACACTTAACAACGGATGTATTAACGTCACTACTGCAGACGTTGCGTCACTTGAACTCCGCAAGAGCACTGTTACCAGTTTTCAAGAATGGGAGATGATGTGGACAGCGATGGCAGAAACGAAAAAAATACTGACTCGGAACAGAAGAGAAACGCCACATCGGGCCCAAGCTAAATGGAAACGGAGATCTGAAAGGGGAAAACAATAACCCAGAAAAAGAAGTGACAATCCAAACGCCAGCGGAAGAATGGAAAACGCTACCACGAAATAAGAGTTTTCGCCCAGGCATGACTGCTCAGGAAGCATTTGCAGCTGCACTGCAAAAAAGAAGTATCCCAGAAAACCAAGGTATGTACTACTGACAAGGAAATCATAGACGTGGCTGGATATCCGGACTCCGGACTAAAAGAAGCGGAAAATAAGAGAGTAGCACCAATAACTCGGAAGGTGTTACTACGACCCGATGCATTGTCCAAGCAAAACCGACCGATTTCTGAATCTGTAAGCAAAAGTGGAGCAATCATCACTCAGGACAATTCTAAAGTATGCGATGTAGTTTAAGTAGCTACGCTCGGTGAAGTCTCGGTATATGACGTTCTTAAGCAATGTGGGCTAAGGCCAGTCCCGACACCAAGAACTGAAATCTGTCAATTCTATGGAGTGGCAATGGCATGCTCAATAAGGGTTTTGAAGGACCGATGGAAACAACGAAAATCGAAAAAGTCACTACAAAGCTGAAAAGGGGGAACAATTAGCGTCAGAACACGGTTTTGATGTTGAGTTTCCCCGTGAAATCCGAAAAATACTATTGAGCACACACATCAAGAAAGCAGGAGAACACACCATTGAGGAATCCAAGACGAGATTGCAAGAATTTATCCTAGATCTTTGTAGCGCAAGCTCTAAAAGTACGGCGTTCATATCGCGAACGTATTGGGGGTTGGAAAGGACGCCTTTGATGATAGCAAAAATGGTTCAAAGATCGATATACCTGGTAATAGCACGCACAGGTCTAGCGAATGCCAGTTATCAGGTTTTTAAACCCATCTACAAAATTACGAAGTCACACGAGTTCGCATCGGCAGGGGAATTTTGTCATGCCCGCATCTGACTGCTTAGCAAGCAGGCCAGAGCGCATGTGCGCAAAGGCTCTGGAATGCTTGCTAAGCAGCCAGAAGCACTTGTAACTGCGACGGCTGCCTTGATGGGCCAGCAGTCACAGTGGCCATGCATTTAGCAGTAGGGACCATGCATTTAGCAGTAAGGAACAGGCATTTAGTTAGATAAACATGAAGTGCCACAGAAAAAAGAGAAAAACATGCAGGGTAGCAACAAAGGCACGAAAAGAAACAGAAACAAGCAAAAGTACTAGGAAGCCCCTGTAGAACAGGAAGGCATGCATGTTTAGGGAGACCAACGTAATTCATTATTAAATATACACACTACCCCGCACTCGAGACCAACGCCCAAGGCTTCACTACAAGACAAACACTCCGCAACTTCAACATCGACCAACACTCTTCTCCGGCAAAAACCCGACATTTGGTAGTACTTCGGGGGGAAGTGTTGCTGGAGACTACTGCGACCAAGCGCTTCGTGCTTTGCTGCTAGGGGAGCGGATCTGGCGGGCATAGTGTTGCATACGTGTAACCAGCTCCGGTGATCCTTTCGTCAAATCGTGACCACTGTACTACAACCTTTCTTGCCTACGTACTAAGTACTGCTTCTAGGAGCGGTTAGGGCTTGCTTTAGTAAGTTCCTTAAAATCTTAGACGGCATTTGTGAAGCTGTACTGGTGGTTCAGTAGCCAACTTCAACGTGGAAGTTCTCAAGTTAACGACCTGCCCAATCGCATATACAGTCAAATTAGGAAGTAGTATAGGTTATTTCCTTTAACAGGTTTTCTCTTTACTTTCTTTAAGTCAGTGCCTCTTAGAAAGTAGTTGCTCTCACCGGTATCAAGTTTCAAGGTATACAGTTTCGAGGTTTACAATTTCAAGGTATAAAGTTTCAAGGTCTTAAGTATGGCAGACCCGGCCCAGCTGATGCATATTATGCTAGCGGCCATGGAGAAAGAGACAGAACTCATCGACGAGCTGCGTAAGTCACGGCAGCTGTCTGAGTTGAAGCTGGATGAGATCAAGTTACCCAGCAACGGGGGGACGCTCAAGGAATCGTTCCAACTATACCGGGAGCAGTTTGAGCAATACGTTTTAGCGAAAGACATAGGCTGGAAGGATAGTAAGTTGAGTAGACGCATTTTGGCTGTATTGGAGGGTTCGCTGAAGTACGGAGCTGCGCACTGGTACATCGTCAAGAAGGACGATGTGAAGAGTGTCGAAGACTTCTTTGAGAAGTTAGAAGAGGAATTTGTGCCTCCGGATTTGCAAGAACGTCTCCGCGACCAGATGAATGACTTGAAGGAGCGACAGTGCAAGGATTTACCTGACTACATCAGCAGGTTTAGGCACTTAATTACTCAAGTCAAGGAGATGAGCGAACTGGACAAGACCATGTATTTCCTACGTGGTCTACACTCGAGTATCCGCGAAGAAGTCCAGTATCGCAGAAGTACAACGTTGACCGACGCTATAACAGTAGCGCTCGATTATGATCGGTCTCACTCGCATCGAGGACGCTCCGATAGAGCACGCGACAGACCAAGGTACCGATCGTATGACAACAGATGATCGAAGAGTAGAGACGATGGACCTGTGCCGATGGAGATCGACAACGTGAGGGTGCCATCGAAAGAGGAGTGTAAGCGCCGAAACTTGTGTTTCAGGTGTGGAAGTTCTGCTCATCGGGCCAGGAACTGTCCTGCGCAGCCGATGCAGACAGCAAGACGTAGCGCCGAAGTATAACTGCTCGGGTCAGGCGCAAAGAGGGGGTAACACGCGAATGAACATGGTTCGCGAAGACGATGACGATAAGGTAAACACTGTCATCATGGACCGCGTGACGATGAACGTTGTAGACATCCAGGAGCAAGCAGATGCGCTACAAGCCTTCATCGAACAGACGCGTAAGGAAGTGGAAAAGACTTTCACTGCAGTGTCGGAAACGACAGAGGAGACTGGCTTGTGTGGACTACAGTCAGTAAGGGAACCCAAATTGCATGCGATGCATTCGGAAGAGGAGCCTGGTGTGTGCGGATCACCACCAGAGCAGGAGTCTGGATTGCCTGTGACGCATCCAGAAGTCGACGTGGTTAAGCAAGGATCGCGACCAACGTCAAGTGTACCGACCGACGTTAAGGTCAACGCAGTGAAGTCCGAACGCAAGAGCAACCTTTCCATTAAGAAGGATCGCGTCAATGGCAAAGATGTCCGAATTCTGTTGGACACGGGTGCAAGTACGAACATGATTAAGCCAGGATTGGCGAGCACCGTACTGTTGTCAAGACGCTTACAGGCTCAACGCTTTGATGGGACGTTGATTCCACTGACGGATGTCAAGCATGTTGAAGCGCCAGTGAGCATGGACGGTTATTTCTTTCCGACGATGGAATTCGTGGAATGGAAACTGTCAGAATCGAACGACGTCATTTTTGGAAAACCGTGGTTTGAAGAGTTCAATCCACAAGTGAACTGGCAGACGGAAGAGGTAGTAATACCAGAACGTATGCAGTTTATGTACGTCGATGGACCTACGTTCACGAATACATTGAACGCAGGCGAGTATGAACAAGTGTTCAGAGTGAAGCTACAAATCGTGCCCGATCTGGAAGTGATTCCAGAGCCGATTAGGAAAGTCGTAGCAGAAGAGTTCAAGGATGTATTTCCTGAACAGTTACCGGATGGATTGCCTCCGATGCGTGAAGGCAATTTTGAGCTTACGCTGAAGAAGGGAGCGCAACCGAGTACTCAAGCTCCGTTCCGGATGTCAAAAATGGAACAGGATGCCTTTGAGGAATTCGTCAAAGACAAATTGCGAAAGGGTTGGATCGAAGTTTTGAACTCGCCATGGGTTTCGAATATCTTCGCAATTCCAAAGAAGGATCCGGTTACGGGAAGAATGCCGAAGAGAGCTGAGTGGTTACGTAGCGGGAATCAACAAATTCCGTTACGTTGGGTGTTCGACTACCGCTATCTCAAAAGTGTGACTGTTATCGCCAAGATTCCTTTGCCTCTAATCGAAGAACTTTTCGATTAGATGGTAGGTTGTGTCATCTGCACGTTCATCGACCTAGCGCAGGGATATCATCAGATGAGGGTGGTAAAGTCAAGTCGACCGTACACAGTGTTTCAAACGCACAAAGAGACGTACCAGTGGTGTGTTGCACCTATGGGAGTGGCAGGCATGCCTGGAACATGGTCTCGTTTGATGCACGCGCTGTTCGATAAATTCGAGTTCATTGTTGCGTATCTCGATGACATATGCGTCTTCTCCAAGAGTATGGAAGAGCATGTGGGGCATTTACGTGCAGTCTGTGAAGTACTGCGACGTGAACAGTTGTATGCTCATTTGTCGAAGTGTTCGTTCGGTCAGACAGAAGTGGCATTCCTAGCACACATGGTGTCTCAGGCAGGAATGAGTGTTGATCCGAGGAAAACGGAAGCAATCGCCAAGTATCCAACTCCAACTAATAGGAAAGAGTAGTTGAGTTTCTTGGGTTTGGCAGGGTATTATCGTAGATTTATTTACGTATTTGCTGAACTTGCTCGTCCGTTGAGGGATTTAACGAAAGCATCGATTCCGTGGAATTGGTCGAAGCCTGTGGAAGAAGGCTATTTGCATCTCAAGTTAGCACTTCAGCAAGCGCCTACGCTGAAGCTGCCGGACTTTGAGCGACCATTCATCGTAACGACGGATGCATCAGGACACTGTATTGGTGATGTTCTATCGCAGAAATACGATGGAGCAGATCATCCGATTGCCTTCTACTCGAAGAAGTTGGATGTACATGAGCGTGGATGGCCGACGCACGAGAAGGAGCTACTAGCAATCAAAGTGGCTGCGGAGAAGTGGAGACAGTATCTCCATGGACGACTATTGGATGTCTATACAGATAACTCGGCGTGTTCGTGGATGTTGCATCACCCACGAGTGTCACCCAAGATGGCTCGCTTCTTGACTCATTTTTCACAATTTGAGTTCACCTTGCATCATGTCAAGGGCAATGCTAACGTTGTGGCAGATGCTCTATCACGTCCGCCGCGGGATGCTAAGGATGCGGAAGAGGAAAAGGAACCACCTCTACCCGACGTGACGTATACGGTTCATGAGTGTGACGACGCATGCGAGAAAAATGCGGCGCACATCGATGAACATAGAGCGAGGTCTTCAGTGTAACGGAGCCTTTCAACCACAGATTCTCACTTGTTACTCGATGATGTCGACTTACGGGGGGAGAGTCGTCCGATTGGCGTACCACAGCAGCAAGTCAACACCGTCGACTATCATTTTGTGAGTCCACATTTAGCAAGAGAAACGAAGAGAGAGTTCCAGCGTGGTTTCGCGAACGACCCTGCATTCAAGCAGCAGTGGTCTAAGGGGACGGAAAAAAGAAAAGTTCGTCAAGCACAACGGTCTTCTGTATTTAGGCAGAAGAAGGGCGAAACGGTATATCGACTTTGTGTGCCGAAGTCGAAGAAGCTCCGCACATATGTCATCATGGAATGTCATGATGGAGCAACGTCCGCACATCCAGGAGGTCGACGTACGTACCTGAAAGCAGCACAATGGTACTATTGGCCGACGATGGATAAGGACATAAGGGAGTACGTACGCACATGCGAGACGTGTGCACGCTGCAAATCCAGCAGCCAGAAGAAGACAGGACTGCTTATGCCAATTCCCACTCCGAAGGAATGTTGGGAAGTAGTGTCAATGGACTTCTTCACGGGTTTACCAGCGTCAGAGGGTTACGATGCTATATTCGTTATAGTGGACAAGCTCTCCAAACGACCAAAGTATGCTCCAACATACACGACAGCTGACGCAAAGGACACAGCGAATGTTTTCTTTGATGCTGTTGTCAGACACCACGGATTACCAAAGGTGATCATCAGTGATAGAGACTCGAAGTTCCTTTCGGACTTTTGGAAGTCGCTGATGAAGTTAGTGGGTGTCAAGCTGAGCATGACGACGGCTCACAGAGCACAAGCCGATGGTCAAACGGAACGTCAGAACCTAGTGCTGGAAGATGCACTTTGGTGTATGGTGTCGTATCACGTTGATGATTGGGTGAAACATCTTGGAACAATTGAGTACGCCCATTCAACACTTGTGAATGCGTCTACGAAGGTGACCCCTTTCGAAGTGGATACAGGACGCAAAGTGTCGAATCTCCTAACTGAGAGGATGAAAGATCTGGTATACTCCGAGAGTGACGGAATACTTGCAGAGTTTGCAAAGAACTTTGCACAAGAACGACAAGAGGTCGTAGAGCAAGCTCAAGAGAATTTGAAGCATGCTCAAGAAAGGCAGAAAGAGTACTACGATCGCAAGCGCAGACAAGTGGTGTTTAAAGAAGGCGACTTGGTACTACTCGATACGAAGAACTTACCGCTGAAGACAGTTAACAAGAATACAGAGTTGAAAAAGGCAAAGCTAGCGGCTAAGAAGGTTGGACCATTCGTGATTGAGCGCATGATAAACGACAACGTGGCGAAGTTGATACTTCCGGCCACGATGAAGCGGCTCAACCCCACGTTCAACGTAGAGTTACTATCTCACTACCTGATCAATCGCGTGGACTTTCCGAATCGACCGATTCCGAAGGCAGTCCCAATTATACTGGACGACGAGACTGGAGAAGAACTATACATCATTGAGAAGCTACTGAAGCGACGAACCAGGCGACATAAACGCGAATGGGCTCGTGAAGTGGCATGGGTTGCCGGAACATGAGGCGACCTGGGAGCGCGAAGCAAACACCAAACATGTTTCGCATTGGCGACAACTCCTAGAAGGGTTTCGAAGCCACCAAAACGGACTCAACCCGGGGGAGATGTCATGCCCGCGTCTGGCTGCTTAGCAAGCAGGCCAGAGCGCATGTGCGCAAAGGCTCTGGAATGCTTGCTAAGCAGCCAGAAGCACTTGTAACTGCGACGGCTGCCTTGACGGGCCAGCAGTCACAGTGACCATGCATTTAGCAGTAAGGAACAGGCATTTAGTTAGATAAACATGAAGTGCCACAGAAAAAGAGAAAAAAACATGCAGGGTAGCAACAAAGGCTCGAAAAGAAACAGAAACAAGCAAAAGTACTAGGAAGCCCCTGTAGAACAGGAAGGCATGCATGTTTAGGGAGACCAACGTAATTCATTATTAAATATACACACTACCCCGCACTCGAGACCAACGCCCAAGGCTTCACTACAAGACAAACACTCCGCAACTTCAACATCGACCAACACTCTTCTCCGGCAAAAACCCGACAAATTTAATTATAGAAGTACTGAAGCTAGTCACTGGATAGCTTCCCTTCAACAAGACTGCAAAGAATTAAAAGCGTCGGGACAACTTCCCATGGTGCTCCACTTTGGAGAAATGCACTACTCGTCGTTGCGATTTGGAGAAGCACCATCTAGGAAGTGTTTGGATGGGTTTTTCGACCCTGATGTGGAAGATATTAGAGATATTAAGGATGTCGAAGTTGGGAATACTGCGGACAATGAGATGGAGGAAGCACAAGTCCAAGAAACAACTAAACATCAGTCTTCTGTGATGGACAATAAGAATTATCTACTACTAGCTCTTCAAGAATCTGATCTTACTGATAAAGAAAGAGAAGAATTACGAGAAATATTATCACATGGAGATGGGTGTCAACAAGTACTAGACGGTTCTACTACCTGTGGCCCACAAGGATTAACACCAGGATTGCAAAAACTACTAGCTAACCTAAGCGGGGATGAGATTTCCCAAGTTAAACTACTGTGTACGGCAGCCGGAGAAGATGAAACAGCCCTGCACAATTGGCAACTGCATCTACAACAAGATGGAATAAAAACCTGGGCAACTTCAGAAGAAGATGACGAAGTAATGCGGTCGTCCGAGGCGTCTGAATGGACTCAGGATGAAGAATCAGGTAGTCAAACATCAGAGGAGGATAAAGGGGTGACAAATGCAACCTTGCATGAGCCTCCAGACATCGCAAAAAGTCGATTCTCAGGAGGAGGAAGAAGAACAGTAAGCACCAAACAGAAGGAATGCAATGCATTTGAAGTAAGGTGGCGAACCTTCAGTGACGACTCATTTCCTAGCCTTCCGGTAGACGCAAATACTTGGGAGCAAGCCGTGAAAAAACACCCAAATGTACTATCGGAGTGGCGGGCTACAGCAGGTGGATTCACCTGCGTATATTTTACGAACACTCAAGGCGATCACCATTATGGATTGGAGTCGACAATACAGAATTGATTGTCTCCTGATAGGAATGACAGACTTAAAACGAGAATAGAAGAACAACAAACCCAGAACATGGTGATGGGCAACGGAATAATCCACGCTTTCGCCCAACGGACTTCATTCATCCGGGACAATCGAAAAACTATGATGGACGATAGTTACGTGAACTCTCCAGAATTATGGGGGATTTTGAACAAACTCAAAGCTGATAGGGTGAAGCTATTACCTTTGCAGAAAAGGAAACGCTGATAAACTTTCTCGGAAAATTATGGCTGCATATGCGTACTCCCCAGAGCTCGAGTTAATACAAGGACAGCTGGCGCGCATTCAGTTCTCAACTATTGAAGTATTGAATCGCTTTGTCTCAGCTCGTCAGCAAAATCCGGGAGTGCAGAAGGCTTACTTTGGAAGTAAGCCAGATGAAGACTGGGCAGCATTAGAATCATATCTGGCATTGCAGCACCCAATCGAGGAATCTGTAATGCCAGAGATGATGGAAGATTAGAAAATAAGTTACCATGAATACTACGGCTATGGACTCAAAAACTGACCTGTACACTGAACTACAACAAATCGCAGAATTGTTTTACAGTAATGGATCAGAAGACAAAAACCGGAGCCGACAACGAACAGAAATACAAGTAATTACGCAGAAGTTACAAGGATTTAAGAAGGAACGACGAATGGGTTGGCTCTGCGGATGGAAACAACGCTTGGCTACTCCTTCTGCGGATATTATATTTGTACAAGATACACATATCAAAACAACAGAAGAAATGGATGATATTATGGCTTCGTGGAACTTTGTGGGGCATCAAGGACCCTTCACATCAATTAAGCTACTGGACTAAGATGGACGATTCTTCAGGCGGAGTTGGCATTCTTTTGCAGCCCAAAATCGCATCCGAAATAGGCCATGGAGCCAGGGCGAGTGGACAGGTAGAAGAATGGCGTTGAAATTTTACGACTGGACCCTCATGAATATATATGCACCAAATGAAGCAAAGGTGCAAAACAAATTCTACAATGATCTCCATAGATGGACCTTAACTACAGCTCCACTGGTACTAGGTGGAGATTTCAACGCAGTATTGCGACCGACCATTGATCGATTGAAAAATGGACTGCCAAGCAGAAATCAATGTGAAAGTGCAGAACTGGAACGACTTACGGATCAGCTTGACCTTTTGGACGCTGTAGATTTGATTACACATGCAAACGAAGACAGTATACTAGACCCAAAATCGCACAACAGTTTCTGGGGAAATCGCAGTGCTAGCCGACTAGACAGATTTTACCTTAGTCCAGACATAGCTGGGTTAGCACAATGGGTAGAAGCGCGGTTGCCAGCAAATATCTCAGACCATCAAGAAGTCCGACTTTGGCTAACACTACAAAAGGCAGGTAGAAGAGGGCTTCTAAAGCTCGTTATCCCATTCATAGTGCATCTCCGAAGTGGGTCCACCATCAAATTGGAAAAAGGCTCAAAAATATTAAAAACAAGTTTTCTGAAGCAAAGCTGTCCAGCTCAAGCTTGGGATACATTTACCGGTCAAATTGCAGCTATGCTAAGTGAGGTGTCACGAATGGACAAGAAACGATCAAATGCATACTACGACAACATCCGTTCAAGTTTGAATCGTCAAGCTGAAACTCGAGCGGATCTGCAAAAAATCGCTCAAAACTGTCGAAATCGGCAAAATCAACGAGCTTTCGGGAGAAACCTACAACCTACGATAGCCAATATTAAACAATTTTACAAGCGGTATGCTGACTGGCAACGTGATCAGACTATTACAAATATAATGCCATCACCAGGCCACCACTTCCCCGATCAGATGTCCATCGCCGAGAAGATGGCGAACGAGTGAAACGACATAACGGGTGGGTCACACGCAACGGTCGATCCACAGAAAATGCAGAATACACTCAAACAATTTCACATCATCCCAGAATCGCAACGATTACGAACGGGTGAGCAAAATCAATTAGTTAAACCTATGCTAGAAGGAGAAGTACTGCATGCAATCGACCAACTACCCCTATAGATAAAGCAGGAGGCACCACCAGACTCTCACATGACTTCTACAAAGCTTTTAAGGAGGAAATGACTGAATGGTTTGTAGCAGTATACCGATCCAAACAAAAAGGAGCAGCGGTACCAAAATCGTTCCTTGATGCAGTGGTTGTACCACTACGAAAAAAGGGGATTCATCAAATGCAATGGACTACCGGCCAATTTCGCTCCTCAACACGGCTTATAAAATCCTGGGGCGAATTTATGCAGAAAGAAGTCACAACTTTCTACCACGAATAATAAGCGAAGCGCAACAAGGCTTTGTTCGCGGTAGATTAATGACAAAAAGTGTGACCATGGTTCAAGCAATGCTAAAGACAATTTTCGAGGACAATAAACTGGACTGGGTAGACTCTCTTTGTCTCGACGAGTACAAAGTCTACGACACATTAGATCGAAGCTTCTGTGGCGGTGAACGCTTTACCGCCCAAAGTATAGCGCGCCCGAAAAGGGGGGTGGTCCTTCGAGAAGAACTGACTTTTCGGGTAGTACAGGTCCTGGATCAAGTACTAGACTCGATTCAGGTTGGCGTGTGACCTTGTGCAATCCCTACAGGTGTCGATTAATTCGGCGGACCGGGTTTCACCGGGTATTTGTATTCCTAAGATAGCCACACAGAAAATGTAAGAACTTCCAGGTTGTACGTATCCTGGGGGTCCTGAATGTGGATTGGAAGATCACGAGTAAAGACCTTCTTCCCAAAAGATAACCTAAAATAATACAGAATTTGAATATACAATATGCAGCCTGTCAGTTAGTTAGCACGCCCGAATACAGGTAAATTTCGGGATGCCCTACGCGCACCACCCTCGAAATACTTAAGAGACTCAATAAAATGTCTTCCTAAACACACAGTAATCAACAGTCAAATCCTAGGGGTGATCACTACCAAACCTCCTAAGATCGCAGGGAAAAGAATATGAAATGCAAGGGGCAGTCGGGGTGTCCACTAGCAACTTAACAAATAAAATAACTGGATCACTCCGAGTGTTCAAGCCCACTGGTCCCCAAGTTAATTCGACTTGAACGTGTTGAGAGTTATTACGCGGTTAGCGCAGCCTTGGTCGTCCTCACTCTGGGGCCCTCCTAATTTGAGCGGTCCTCCAGGTAGTCCTTCCTCGACGAGATGTATAGGGTAACACGGCGATCTCCCTTGGTCACCTGTGTTCCGAGGAACGCTTGTACTTCACAACGCAAATCAAACTCGAAGACACTTGTGCTTCTCAACGCAAATCAAACTCTGTTTAAAATTATCTTCTACCTCTTTGGCATTCTTAATTCGTCTTCAATCTTGGTAGCCTTGGTACTTCTTTGGCGGTCTTCCTTTACTTCGTGAGGGCACACTCGGGTAGGCTTAGTCTCATTATACTTGAAATGTCACGTCGAACTTGGATCTGCATACACTCATTAGCGATGTCTCGGCTCTTCTGAGATCGGCAGCACGAGTCTCGTTCTTGCGCGGTGTAATCATCTGATTGCGATACTCTTGGGTCACACTGTCTTGATTCTGCTTGAATGTCAGTAAACTGACTTCCGGACTGAACTTATCTTCAGCAACTTGAGCTTCGGTCTCGTTCTTCGACAGTCACTTGGCCATTCAGGATGTATTGTCATTCGGATGTACATTCGGGGTACACTTCATAACTTCGCATGGAGTCTTCATATTCGGTAGGCGATCGAACTTTCAGGATGAGGGAGACAGTCTTGGGGTTTACATGTGTAGGTAGGGTCGTAATTGTGGAAACCTTGGAGTTTCAGGGTGTTTTTGGGTGAGTTTCGGTTCCGTCAAGGTAGGCTGCTCCTCGGGATACGTTCTCCGAGGGCACTTGCTTCCTTCTTGTGGATACCTGCCATCAAGGAGTCGGCGGTCGGACTGAGCGTCGATAATGCATCCTGCATGTGGAACCCATTCAGGGTTTACGCTTCTAACCTGTGAGCCTCTCCGTAACCTAACATCTGCATCCCCAAAGTCCAAACCATCAATTCGCCCAGTAGTCCCACTCAATACCCATCTCGAAAGCCATCATCGCTTGTGTGGTGTTGCAGAACGCACAAATCCGTCAGATGTGGGTAAATAGAACGCAACCACAACAATCGCCGAGTTAGGTCGGCGTTTGTTGGCCTGGGCTGGGTTGTCCCCTAGCGGTTCGGCCCTTCCGGGACAGCTGGTGTCTCGCTTCCGCCGGGTACCAACCAACCAAGCCAGCCAATAATATGTTATCCCGTGCCCTCCACCAAAGGGAGAACGGCGGCGCGTTAGCGCTTTTACGGGTCACCGAGGCAAAGTCTACTCGACTGAAAGAGTATCGGTACCCGGGCTGTACGGTATACCGACCCACCGAGCTCGGCGGGGTTTGTTCTTCGCGCTTGGCGAGACATGACCTTCCCCGGGCCAACCTAATCTCTTGGCGCTACCAGTAAGAACTCTACAAGCTATGCCTCTCGTGTTCTGACGGCAGACATAATCCGTCCCGTGCAGGAACTTACCGGAAGAGTGTACACGTATTCTGGCCCTAGAAAATTCTGCTCTGTTTAATACTAGGGGCTTAAGCCCTTTTCTGATTCCTAATTGGTTCCTATACAAATATCTAGTGCAATAGAGTCGTCATAGATTTCGCCGACCTTTCAACCCAGTCGAAACGACTGTTCCCGGCTCTCCCGATGGTCGTTAGTCCCTGCGCCTGGTCGCATCTCCTTCTGATAGCTCTGAAGGTACCATAGCCGAGTCCTTGGACTCGGCTTTCCCCTTTAAGAGGTCTTCAGCCGAGTCCATACCGTAGACCACCGCTCCTAAGCTACTTTTAAAGCTGAGCTCTGGTGCGTCGCAATCTCGTACCGTAGGCCACGGCGCCTTAGACTCAGCCAAAGGCCAAACTTGATGTTCGCTACATCACAACTGCCCCGATATGATACGAGCCGAGCTGGTGAGTGTCAAAACCCATCTTCTTCACCCTCCCAAGTATCGGCTCGCCACCGTTGGCTCCGTCCTACGTTTCCTCCAAGTCATGGCGACTCCACCAGCTCCACAGCCTTCCCAAGTACGGCTCTGGTGTCGTCACAGCAATCTCCTTCATCCACTAACGTGTCAGGTTCTTCCACAGGCTTCTCCACTTGTTCCCGTTACTTCTACCGACCATGGTTCGGAGGCGTCCGCTGAGTTGCCGGTTGGAGGGGCCAGCGCTCTTGGGGTCAGCAGTGGTCAGGGTAACCCGGTCATCGACCTGACAACTTGCCGTGAGACCGGTCCAAGTTCTGGACCGTCTTCTCGCACGTCCTCCCCTCGTCAGCCGAGCTCGCCGGGCGACACCACTTCGGACGTCACCATTAAGTCGAGCTCGGTTGGCGTGGCTACTATGGATCTGGATTCAACTCTCGTGATGGAACAAGGCGACCGTCATCACAACGAGCGCATTCATTTGGCCCGGTTGATCGCTTTTGCGCTGACGCAGCCACCTGAGCCGTCCGACTCGACTCAGCGCCAGGCTATCCTCCACGCCGAGTCGGCTAGGGCTCTGGTGGACATCCTTCGAGGCCAACATCAGCCTCCCAACTCGTCCGCCGAAATAGCTCAGCCGAGAGTTGATTTACACTCGGCTGAGGTGTCCAACGCATTTCTCCAGAAGCGGCTGGGCTCTTCGCTGGACCAGGTCGCTCAGCTAAAGCTGCAGTTTGAGACGTCCGAGCGAGAGTGCCACCTCTGGAAGCGTGAGGTTGACAAATCAGTCGGCCTTATCACTTCCCTCAAGAAGGCTTTAACTGCCTCCGGAGCTGATCTCATGCAGGCTAGGGCTGCCCAGACGGCTGAGGTCACTGCCACTCAGTCCGCTCTCCATGCAGCCGAGCTCATGATCAAGAGCCGGGACGAAGACATTACGGCTCACTCCAAGTCAATCGTCAAGCGGGATGAAGCCTACAAGATCCTCCAAGGCGTCTCGGCCAAGCATTTTCAGCAGCTTCAGGAGATCGTGTCGTCGTCGGATGATGATGGCTCCCGCAAGCTTCGCCACGCAAAGAAGACCATCGACGAGATGAGGGAGACCATTCTTCGCCAGAAGAGGGTCATCAGTCGTCAGGGTTTTGTTCCCATGCATGGTCCTCACATGGCCGCTGCGGTCGGAGCCGGTTTGGATGTCCCTGGAATGGATCCGGCTTTGCTCAAACTGAACGCTCGGCTTTGCCGTCTGCTAGCCGAGCGGTTTCCGGAAGTCATGCGAATTCCGGACGGCGAAGACCGGATCGTGGAACTGCGCATCTGTTCACGTCAATCTGGCTCGGCTGGTGTGCAGGCCTCGGCTTCCAACTCAGCTGCTGTTCCTACGCCAGGCTATGGCTCGGCGGCCGCCGTACCGCCGAGTTCCAGCTCGGCAGGTACTCCAGTTCCGTTTTGCCACCGGCCCTTCGCGGTCTATTGAAGCTCTCCGCCGAGTTCGGAAGGATAAACTCACGCCTTCCCAGCGCCTACGTCGGCTACAGCTGCGGGTCTTCGCAAGCGGAAGGTTGTCCTTCCGCCTTTGCAGCCTTATGACCAGTCATTGCCTGGAGAGGATGGGTACGAAGAGGTTACTGCCCTTATCGGCCCTCCGGACGATCGCTTGTTGGTAGCTCCCGACAGTGAGCTGACAGTTCCACCAGCCTGACCGCTCCCTCGTTGTAGGAAGATGGCGGCGACGGTCACTTCTTCGTCCCAAAAGGCTCCGTCCGCCGAGTCGAGCGGTGATACAGGCCAAGACGTGAGCCCTGATTGTGATTTCGAGGATGCTCCCAACGTAGTGGAATCAAGGTCAGCCGCATCGATATCTGCAGCCTCACCAGCCGAGTCAGCTGCGTTGTCAACTCGGCCGAACGTTCCTTCATCGTCCTCGTTGTCGATGAGCACGCCTCCGGCGGTAACGATCGCATCCTCGGTGGTGGTCCCAATTGTTCCTCCGGCGCCTACGCCGAGTTCGGCGACCCCACTCAAGACCCCGGTATCATCAACAGCTCATCCTAACTCGGCTAAGAGCTCATTGAAAGTGCCGTCGAGTTCAGTTGCCCGTCTCTTGGCTTGTACGAGGCGTCCTGTGGTACCGTTTCAGGTAGCAGCTGCTTCCGCTGGGTTAACATCTCCGTCCGGGCGCCCTCTCCGTACTACTGCGGGTACAGCCCGCCAAGTCAATGCCCAGTTGTTGGAGAACCTCGGAACTTCGGACACCCTGGCCCTTGGTCTCGGAGGTGGATCTTCTGTAGCTGTGGCGACTCAGCCGAGTTCGGTTTCGCACCTGATTGAGCTGCCTAGCGACTCGGTGGATGAAGACCAACACAGTGCGGCCGACTTGGCGGTTGGAGCGTCGACCGCCGCTAGCGATGCCCCTGCCGAGCCTGCTTCGACTACTGCGAAGCTTTTCCGCCTTGCCCAGCTATTTGGGCCAGATGATGAGAGTGACAGCGGTAACAGCGGTGATTCGGACTCGACGGATGGGCCTCATACGCCTGTCGCGACTTCGTCTGGTCCTCCTCAAGGCAAAGTCCATAGTTACTTGGCTGCTGGCCAAGTTCCCCCCCTGACCGCCTCCTGCTTCCGCTTCAGCTGGACTGTCCTCCACCTACCCTTCTCCAACCAAGAAACACTGGAAAGGAAAGAAAAAGCACAAGACCAAGTCCAAGCACAAGGGTCGGCGCAAGAGCAAACGCGAAGGCTGACACCAGGGCCAACCCAAGGAGACCAAGTCCCAAGCCAAGCCCCGGGCTCGCCGGGAGAACCGAGTGCGTCTGACTCTGGTGCTCCGCTCAAGAGACACATGGTCTCGACTCGTTCCCCGGCGGCTGTTAACTCGGCTACCGACTCGGCTGACGGCCCTGAACCTTCTCCAAACTCGGCTGGCGGCTCTGGGACTAGTGTCCTTATCGGCCTCCATCCGTCTTTCGATCCCAGCATCTTCCCTGAGGAGCTTGCCGAGATTCACGGTGTCTGGTCCCAATACCGGTTGGAACGCAAGCGTCGAGGCGATGGGCTTCGCGCTCTGATCGCCACCGCTGAGGATAGATTGCACTCAGATGTGACAGCCCAGTCATTGGACGGAACCCCAACTCCGCTTGCTGACGCCGAGTTGTATTTTGACCCATCCGTTCCGTTGTATCCTCTGGTAATTCTACCCTGGGTCCCAGATAATCAAAGAGTAATTCTCCACTAGACAAATTCGACAAAGGTTCCCAACTCGGCTCTTCATAGCCGACCCACTTCACTTTGAACCTCCGCTCACTCCTTGCTGTACTTGTAGATAATGGTAGCTCGTCGTCCAAAATTGCTTCAACTTCATACTGACTGGCGCCTTCATCAGATTCCCAGCTCTCTTCTGGGAGCAATTCTTCATCAAAGTCGAGCCGTTGATCTTCCACGAGCTCGGCTATAAGCCGAGTCGTGGGTCTCTTCTCGGCGTCAACCACTTTCTTCAACCGAGACACCTGGATTACCGGGTAGAACCTGTATCCGCTCGTGTCTGGCAATTCCAACTCCTATGCGTACTCCTCAACTTTCCTCTTCACTCTGAATGGGCCATGCCATCTGTGTGCGAGTTTCTTAGTAAGCCCTTGCTTCACTCGTTCCATGAACAACCACACTTGGTCACCTTCCTTGAACAGCGACTTCGTCGACTCGGCTGGGGTTCCTATCGACTCGGCGGTAGTTTCAACCGACTCGGCTGAAGCTCCTTCCAACTCAGCGGTTTCTGAATTACCTCTAGCTTGAGGCGTGGCTCGCTGTTCAACTCGGCTCAGCGACTCATTGTGCTCCTTTGCTCGACGGGCTTTCTCCTTCAACTGGTACTCGGCTGCTAGACGCAATGCAACTTCTCTTTGTCGGTTTGCTTCTCGGCGCCACTCGGCTAGAGCGGCCAAGTCAGACGAGCTATTTTGACCGTGCCTGACTGATTCCGTCATAGCCTTCATCGTTGATCGCGCATCCCAGCCATGTACCAGGTAAACTGGGGTTTCCTGCCGAGTAGAGCCTCTTGAGTTGTTTATTGCGTATACCATCTTCTCGGCTATATCATCCCAGTCAGCTAGTAATGGATCTTTCACGTAAACCCGCACTGTCTGGATCATCGTCTTCACTGACCGCTCTTGTTGACCGTTAGCTTGTGGTCTGTAACTCAGCGTGGCTCTTGACCTTGACTGCATCATCTCTGAGAACTTCTGGAACACCTCACTCATGAACCTAGGGTCTCTGTCATGACGAACCAGGGATGGAGCACCAAACCTCCGGAAGACACTTTCTTCAAATACTTTTGCCACTTCCAGTGCCCCTGTCTCGGCCATTGCCTTCGCTATCACGAACCCCGTGAAGTGATCTTGAAACAGTAGTAGAGCTGTGTTGCCCCGCCGAGTTCGTGGGAGTGGTATTACAAAGTCCATCGACACAATATGGAATGGTCGGTCTAACACGATGTTGCCAGGGGAATATCCTCTGAGCTGAGGCTTGCTCTTACTGGTACAGCAATCCTCGCGTGACTGAACATGCCGCACCACATCTGCATATAACCCAATCCAGTAGTAGTCAGACTTGACTCGGTGATAGGTCTGCACAATCCCTTGGTGGCCTCCTTCCACCGAGTTATGGTAGTTCTGTAGGATTTCATCGACCATGGTGGTTGGAACCACTAGTCTAAGATTCAGACTCAGCTCGTCATCTCCACCTCGTCGGCGACTTCGATTATGCCGGTATAACAGTCCATCTTCGCTGAGTACAAAATCGTCCGCCACTTTACCGGCATTTCTAACTCGGCGGAATGACAGTTGACTCAGCTTGCCTTTCAGGAAAGCTTTAAGATCCTCCCACCGTAGCTCTTCATCTTGGGTCTTGTCAATGCGTCACCGTCGTTCAGCTTGGACGACCGCCGGGTCAATATTATCGGCGCTTGGTGCCCTTGAGGCGTTCAACTCGGCTTCGTCTTCTTGTGAACTCGGCTGTGTGTCCCCGAACTCAGCTTCACCACTGGTTTCAATTCGCCTAGCTGGCTGACGCCTTTGGATCTCCAGTTCGCTGTTCAGGTCGGGTTCCGTTGCTTCCGGTTGAGTCGAGTCTTCCTCGTTTGCTGGTAATGGCCTGTTTGTTTCTTTTCTTTCGTCATCTTTGAAACGGACTCGGCATACCAGGCTACAAGTAATCGGACACGCTTTCGGCCCTTCCTCGCATTCGTCAGTGCCGTCACCAGCCGTATACAAATTTTCTAGTATCCGATTCAGCGTTTTCAACTCGGATTTTCGTTCAGCGTTCAGAACTACTCAGCTAATTTGGGTTTCCAATGCTTCTGTGGCCATTGAGTCGGACACCGAGTTGTATAGTCGTATCATATGTAGGTATATTTGACCGAATTCAAATTTTGTGTCAATGCTTTGTGGCGTGCCAACTCGACTTGAAGCGTTTCCTTCTTGCAGGCTATCACCCCATGGATTGCTGGATTGCAAGCCGCGAGTCGCCTACGTTCACCAACTCCATGACACCACGGTCAATAACTGCTTTCACTCCATTGTTCATCCCCGTGTACTCGGCTAAATTGACAGTGGTCGACGAGAGGTACGCACTCACAGCGATCTAAATGTCCCAATCAGGTAAGCGCCACAATATCCATGAACAGCTACCATAGCCGCCATTCTTCTCCGTCTTCGCTAATCCATCAAAGGATAGTACGTTCCTCTTATAGTCTTGAGGGAGTTTAGCATACAGGAGCTCAGGGTCCATCCGGTCCGTAGCCGAGTTCTTCGACGGCGGGGCGATGTGCTTCAGTAACTCGTCTAACCCTACGTGCGGGGTTATTGACGCTTGCAACAATTGAACGAAGTCGACATCGCGTTCTCGCACTTTCTTTATCTTCAGATGGTAGGGTGACAATAGTACAGCGAAACTTACAGCTCGGCCATATAACGACGTGGACTGGAAAACCCCATTCTAATGTTGATAATCGGATGTAAACATGTAGTACGTTGCCTGCCAGCAGTGTATGGCATATTTTCAGTAGCTGGAGTAACGCTAACACTTCTTTCTCAGCTGGGTGATAACTAACTTCGTTTTCCTTCAACACCCTGCCGCAATATCGTACAGGGTGCAGCTTGTCGTCATGCATCTGCATCAGTGGGCTGCTTAATGCCCAATTGTTAGCAAAAAGCATGATGTGAACCTCTTTAACCGAGTCGAAATGGCGCAGAATTGGCACAGTTGCCACTCGACTTTTTAACTCGGCGAAAGCTGCTTCAGCGACCGACAAGTCTTTGATACCGTCGAAATCACTGTCCTTCAGCTGATAGAGTACTGCCCCATACACAGCCAGGTTCTGAATGAACCTGCCGTAGTAGTTCAATGCCCCTAGAAATGCTTGTATGTCTTTCTTTGATTTCGGGAATGGGAGCTCGGCTATTGCAAGAGTTTTCTTTGGGTTAGCTCGTATTCCCTCGGAGGTTACTTCATGTGACAGGAAATCAACCTTGGGCTGCGCAAATATGCTTTTCGAAAAGCTGACACTGATCCTGCACTCGGCTAGCCGAGTCAGCAGCCTGTCCAATGTTTCCAGACATTCATCGAAAGTTACTCCACCAAAGCAAATGTCATCCACAAACGACCACCGTGTAAATACGGGGGTCAAACCCGATTGGACGGGTTCTCCACACGTGGACATATCGCCCTCAGGGCTGTCAATCAATTCTTGGAGCGGATCGAGCTCGGCTAAAGCTCGGTTGTCGGCAGCAAATTTGGTCAACGAACTCGGCGGTTGAGTTGGGTCACCCCCTTGACTCTGTCGCCGAGTTGCCGCTACTTCTTCCGCTCGGCGGATCCTTCTAGAGAACTCCGACCATCCCCCTTTTGGTTGGACATACCCCCATAATGCGTTATCAATCATTCTTTGGTATATCATGGGGGCGTTCTTCAATCCAAACGGCATATGTAACCATTCAAAGTGCCCTAAGGCACATACAAAAGCTGAGATGCGCCGAACACGGCTGGTCATCATCACCGCCCAAAAGCCGCTAGCTGCATCCAATGAGCAAAACCACAGGTATTTCTCCAATTCCGAGAGTAAATCATCCACTAAGGGCATCGCATATTCCATAATCATCGCAATTGCATTCACCTTCTTGTAATCGCTGCACAATCTAATATCCACACCATTCTTCTTGAGAACGATAACAATGGGCGAGCCCCACGGACTTTTCGAAAATAACACCAATTTCGCTCGTAAAAATCCTTTGAGCAACTCGTATAGAGGTTTCAGGTACTTCAGTGCTACCCGCCGAGCTCGCTGCTTGATAGGTGGGTGACCACCCACATCAATATCACTCACAACTCCGTAAGCTGGCGGAGGTAGAGCATTACCACTGGATATCATTATCTTCTCATTTCATTTCAGTAGCTCAGTCAGCCGAGTTGCTTGCTCGGATGTGTGGGACGAACATTTCACATTAATTCCATTGTAGTCGAGTTCGATAGGCACTTCTTCACTGAGATCGGGTAAGAAAGCCAATTCGTGAGCGTAATCCTCCAGATGATGCGTCTCTCCTTTCCTCTCAAAATGAGTGAACCGGTGATTGCACTCAGCTACAGGTTCATCATCGCTAGCACTTGCTGCTGCAGCAAGAAATCGCAGCCAAAGGTCTTCTTCAGGGTTGTTTGCTATTGTATCATTGGTCGCTTCAAGTCCATCAGAGTTGTCATTGGCTTCATTAGCCGAGTCGACTTGACCTTCCAAACAGGTTTCGGACATATCCAGCTGAGTCAGGTGAGACCCCGCATCTCTCTCTTCCCATATGACACCCGGTTGGTTTCGACATTCACTCAAGGGCTCCACAGCCGAGTTAATTCCTTCTAACTCGGCTAACCCTTCCTGGACATCCGAGGAAATTCCCTACGACTCGGCTACGGCTTCCTGGGCATCATTCACTTTCTTCCAGGCGTCCACAGCGGCCCAACGCTCGGCGCACGTTTAACTGCTTCCCCTTTTTGGCTTTGGGCGGTCTATCCTTCACCCTCTGTGATACGGTTTGTGCTCGACAGCTGGTGGTTGTCGGGATAGCCAGTCTGCGTACAACTCTTGTTCTTTGTATAACAAATCCTTGTCGATTGCTGATTCGTACGCGAGGACTTGCCAATACCGGTACTTAGCCGAGTTCAATCGCACATACCCTTCAGGCGGCAGTATTCCGTCCGGTAGCCAAATTACTACCGGGAAATGTGCAGGACACCATACCGACGTTGGCCGTGTACTGGTCAAAATAGCCCTGGTCGCCTTGCCTTTGGCATTCATCACTATGGTGGGTATCCAATCATCTGTTCATCTCACCCAAAATTCGTGGGTCAACTCACTCGGCTGCCTGCGGCGGAGTTTGAACTCGGCTGTTGCCCGTCTGTCAGGCATACTGCTTCTGTAGTCCCGTCTGCAGTCTGCAACCCATATGTTTGGTCATCTGTGTCTATTAATGACCGTAGCAAAGGCACCACCACTTCATCGGGCAGCTTAGTCACCGAGTTGTAGAGATCCAACCGAATTCCTGCAGGGATCATGAAGTCGGTGCCTAGTATGAGGTCGACCCCGGCGTGATGAGGCATTATCCATACTTCAAACTCGTAAACAACCTCCCAGCCGAGTGTGACCTTTACCAACGCTTTGTGGGTGGTCGACACCTTGTCTTTACCGATCCCTTGGATATCGATCTGTTGGTCTTGGCTGGCGTACTGCTTCAATCGCAGTTTTCTAGCCAGTGTAGAGCTCACCGCCGAGACGTTTGCACCAGTGTCCAGCAATATTTTCACTCGCCTGTCATTCACCGCGATCATTACGAGTGTGCGCATCCGAACTCGGCGGTCAAACTTCTGCGACGACCACCAGCCGAGTCGCTCACCCCGAAGAAATTTCCCCACTCGCGGTCTAGGCGTCACGCTGTGATACCGCAGATTCGCTGCTGCACTAACCATCGCCGAGTAGTCTTCATCCGACTCCTCGGATTCACGTTCATTACCCCTCGCTATCACACATTCCTTCGTCCGTCCCAACCGATCCCTCGGGCCATCCCGCTTCCCCTACGAAAGCGAACACGAAGTTCGCCTCCACCACAGGTTCAGCTGACTGTGGCAGCCCGGAAAATTTCAACCCAGTCAATGTTGGCGGGCTGCCGAGTTTAAATCACTCGGCGTGTAGAGATCTTGGAGTTCTTCCGGGACTTTGGACTTGTCAACGTTATTTTTCACGAAGGAAGCCAGCTTTTCGTAGCGGCGGAAGAGTTCACATTGGCCGACTTCGTGGACTTGTTTGCAGAATTTGCAGCGTCTCCGACAAAAGTGAGCCGAGTGGCCCATGCCCCCTCACGCGGCGCAAGGATCATACTGCTGTTGTTCCATCGAGGTATCCCGGCGGTCTCGTCCCTCAGTCGGTCCTCTAAATGGTCTAGCCGAGTTCCTCGGGGTCCTAGCCGAGCCGCCTCGGTCACTTGTGAACCCAGCATCGACGTAATCTGTATCATCTTCCGACTCGGCGTCTTCATCCTGACCATGTGCACTGTATCCGTCCGCGTCTTCAGAATCATATAGCTCGGCGTCTCGGCTTAGTTGGCCCCTGCCGACTTCGGTGTGTCCTGTCGATACGTAAAATTCGTCGACGACGTAGTCCGCCGTATTTATCCGTCGATCACTTCTGCGGTCTTCTCGGCGTACATCTCGGTTGTCATCTCGGCGTCGATTGCTCCGTCGGTCATCTCGGCGCAATTCATCTCGGCTTCTTCCTGAAACTAGCCGATCTCGTTGCTTCTTCCGCATTTCGCCCAGAATCTTCTTGTTGATGATCTGCTCGGCTCAGTGGATATCATTTAGCTGAAGTGGGTACAGCATGTCCATGATGTCATCGTCACCACAATTGAAAAGGAACTGCTCGACATGGTCTGTAGCGTCGGTTCCACCACGCTCGTACTGAATCTTCGCTGTTCGCGCATACCCTTTTAGCCGAGTCAAGAAGTCGCAGATCGTTTCTTTATCCTTGTGCTTAGCCGCGTAGTATCGAGTCCTGGCCAACTGGTCGAACTGTGCGAAGCAGGTTCCACTGTGTTTGAGCCTTCCTCGGGAGTTGGCGATACCAACTTTTCGCCGTTCGGCCATGGATGAGCGAGAAGGGTTCGCACCAAGAGTCTTGGGGCATACGTGTGCCTTTCACCTCGTAGATGAACCTCTTCAGCCATTGTAGTGAGTCATCAGATCGGTATCGCCGGCCGTCGAACTGGGCTATTTTGTCCAAGGAGACATGCGACCTCAATTCCAGATACTGGGATCCTCCCTGATCACCCCTGTCGTTGCTGAGGTGGTAAACCTGGTCTTTGACCGTTTCATCTCCGCTTGGGCGGTAACCATTGTCATCGTCAGAATCATCTTCAACCTCAGCCGAGTTGTCTTCTTCGGATTCCCACTTATTTGGTCCTAGCCGAGTTCGACTATTCTTCGGACTCAGCATGTGCGAGTCTTCGAAGTACGGCGTCCCTGCTGTCGCCCGAAACCGCTCGCCTTTTTTCGTCTCGGGTGTCTTCATCGCCTGGATCTTACTTGGGTTCGTCACTGGTTGACTACCCTTGGGGTCCTTCAGATATGGGGTCTTATTCGGCTTTTCGCCGTTCATTTCGCCGAGTTGATATTCCATTCCTCCGAGTTGGGAACCTCCATCTGAAGCCGTCAATAACCGGGGTTTTATCTGCACTCCAAAAGCCTTCCTCAACTTTCCCCTCCAACGTAACAGCTCCACGCTAACCAAGTCAATATTTCAATCACTTAGAATCCACAGACTCGGTCGACTGGTGACCCGGATGCCCATTCCTTTTAACAGCAGTAACGGCGTCTCGGCTACTTCTGCGGTGTCGGACCACTCCATTGGCCCAGCCAGCAAAGGCTCCAGTGATGGCCATCTCGCCTGCGGCAACGGGACTGGGGCGCATAACTTCATCCGTTCACTATATCTCATCATCTCTCCGCCGAGTTGCGCTAACACCTTGTTCGCACTCAGCGTATCCGCATTTCGTGTCGCTCTCGGAACAAGGGGCGGACGTTCCCCTTGAGCGACACCTTGATCTTCGTCGTCCGCATCTTCGCCAAACTCAGTAGCCAGGTTTCGCTCCATCGGACGCGGAACTCCAATCCGGCCGACTTGGAGCGATAACTCCCCGACTTCGCCGAGTAGCTCGGCTGTCGTTTTCATGTAGACAAGCTCGGCGCTTTCTTCATAGTCTTCCGCCTCCTTCTCTTCATCACTTGCATGACCTTGGGCGTCCTCCTCTTCGAACTGGACACTGCAAGATCCGTCCACCGTCGCGTCCATCGTCATCACAATAGCCGAGTCCGCTGAGTCGGCAGAACCTGTCGCGCTTATCCCCGCGTGGGGAGAGCCCTTGGCCGTTGCCGGGCTATCTTCACGTAGCGTGCTCGTTCCCTTAGTCATCCTTCCTCTTCTTCTTCTTCTCTCTTCTTGTTTTCTCGAACCTTGGTTGCCTCGGTACCTGCGAAAAACAAGCGCACCCCTGTTTCCGTGTCGCGGCACCAGTTGTGGTGTTGCCGAACGCACAAATCCGTGAGATGTGGGTAATTAGAACGCAACCACAACAATCGCCAAGTTAGGTCGGCGTTTGTTGGCCTGCGCTGGGTTGTCCCCTAGCGGTTCGGCCCTTCCGGGACAGCTGGTGTCTCGCTTCCGCCGAGTACCAACCAACCAAGCCAGCCAGCCAATAATACGTTATCCCGTGCCCTCCACCAAAGGATGGACGGTGGTGCGTTAGCGCTTTTACGGGTCACGGAGTCAACGTCTACTCGGCTGAAAGAGTAACGGTACCCGGGCTGTACGGTATACCGACCTACCGAGCTCGGCGGGGTTTGTTCTTCGCGCTTGGCGAGACACGCCCTTCCCCGGGCCAACCTAATCTCTTGGCGCTACCAGTCAGAACTCTACAAGCTATGCCTCTCGTGTTCTGACGGCAGACATAATCCGGTCCGTGCAGGGACTTACCGGAAGAGTGTACACGTATTCTGGCCCTAGAAAATTCTGCTCTGTTTAATACTAGGGCTTAAGCCCCTTTTCTGATTCCTAATTGGTGCCTATACAAACATCTAGTGAAATAGAGTCGTTATAGATCTTGCCGACTTTTCAGCCCAGTCGATGCGACTGTTCCTGGCTCTCTCAATGGTCGTTGGATTCTGTATCCGGACACATCTTCTTCCTGCAGCTCTGGAGGTGCTATAGCCGAATCCTTGGTCTCCAAGAAACCATCAGCCGAGTCCATACCGTAGACCACCGCTCCTAAGCTGTTTTTAAAGCCGAGCTCTGGCGAGTCGAAATATCGTATCGTAGAACACGGTTCCTTAGACTCGACTTATTACTACACCACATGTAGGGATGAATTGTGGAGTGAAAAGCAAAGACTCCGAGCAGTGTAGGTAGAAATGTAACGGGGTTATCTGAGGGGTACCTAGATAGGCTACCGCCTCTAGAAGTCGATAGACTTCTGGCGTATTCATCTTAGGGGTACTTACTCGTGGTTAGTGTGGGCCACACCACTACCACGTAGGTCGGGCGGTGGAATGCCAACCAATAGGATTTGACGTATTTTTATAAACATATATAGAACCTAATTACAGTTATTTTGTAATTTGTATTTTTATCTAAACTATCTTTTTAATCATAAATATATAAGTCTAAAATCTACCTCCTACTGCCTATTAAGTTTCTTAAGACCAGGGACTAGTGAACTGCCGTTCACTTAGAGTTTGTATACTCTTAATAGCACGCTTCCTCAAGCAAGGTGCTCGTGTGACCCCGTCACACTTGGTAGCACTTGTAGTCAATCCACGCCTACTCGGGTAGATTGGCTACCTGAATCCTCTGTGGCTCCTACAAGGTAAGCCAGGATGGATAGAGGGGAGTTCCGTCGTTTGACCGACTCTCAGTTTGAGTCGGTCCGGAAGATGGTGGGCATCTTTGGAGGAGATGCCCTCCGAAGCTTGGCGGCTGCTACGCCGGCCGAGCAGGTTGAACGCATCGACGCGTTCGACGCGTACGAGCGAGGGCTTATCGCCCACGTACAGGGGCTACAGGCCCCCGTTGCTGAGATGAAGCCAGCCCAACCTAAGCCGTTGAGGCTTAAAGTTAACCCCTATGAGGGGAAGGAGGGAGAGAACCTCCACTGCTGGGTCAAAGAGGTAGAGCTCGCGATGGACGCGGCTCTCATCTCAACCGAGCGACTTCGGGTCGCTTTCGCCCTGTGCAACGTGGGAGGTCGGGCGAAGACCTGGGCGTACACGCGCGAGGCGACAACGCCGGGTTGCTTCACAACCTGGGCTCAGCTGTGTCAACAGCTTAGAGCCGCCTTCCTTCCGGCGAACTATGAGTATCGCCAGCGCTCGCACTTCCTTGCCTGTAAACAAGGGACACGTTAGCTGCATGAGTACATCCAGGAAATGCTAGTACTTGCTGTATCTCTGGTAGGGAACCCCCTACCTGAACAAATCAAGGTGGCAGTGTTCATGGATGGCCTGAAGGTGGGCCCATCCCGCACACAGTTGTTCCGCGTGCACGCGAACACTATGGAGGAGGCGATCCAGATCGCCCTCCAAGAGGAGTACAGCCACCGACAGGCTCGTACTCCTACGTCGGTGTGGCAAGGCCACAATGCGTCGTCAGGCGCAGTGCAAGGAGCTCCAGCAGCTGGAGCTAGCACAGGGCTGGTACCCATGGAACTGGGTACGGCAGTACAGAGCTCCATCCGTTGCTACGGATGTAGGAAGCTCGGGCACATGGAACGTGCCTATCCTGCGGGAGAGCAAAGGAAGTTCCCTTCCAAACCTAGGGGCTCGAGGGGCCCGTGGCAGAAGCCGCGACCCAA
The DNA here is from genome assembly GCA_008079305.1 of Phytophthora palmivora. Lineage (NCBI taxonomy): Eukaryota > Oomycota > Peronosporomycetes > Peronosporales > Peronosporaceae > Phytophthora > Phytophthora palmivora. Next base: position 14,127 of record VOQZ01000426.1, on the reverse strand, counting down.
GAGCCAGGGGAACTGGGGTCACCAGTAGGGGCGGGGCGCCCTACTGGGGAAGATCTAAGTCCCCATGGTAGGAGTGCGGACGGCGCACGCCATGGAGGCTTAGCCCCTGAGAGCCTGGGTGCTCTCGAGACGAAAAAGAGCAGCGGCGGACTGCTCGTGGTACACGCGAGTGTACGGGGATATGGAGATCCCTTCAGAATCCTGATTGATTCTGGGGCGTCGACGAACTTTGCTCAACGCCAGACGGCCGCACGAATGGCGACAAGTATACCGACGCTTTGCGTGAAAGCAAAGGCAGGGGCCAGGTCTCGGCGAGACTGGCCGATGGTACGGTGGTCCACGTAGCTGGGGTCTGGATGGACCTGGCTGTAAAGTTTGAGAACTTTGACAGCAAGGAGTCGTTCCTTGTCCTAGACATGGACAAGTACGACTTGGTCCTGGGCATGCCGTGGCTCGAAAAGCACGAGGCCCGGATCGATTGGCGCGGCAAAGCCATTGGGGCTAGCCGGTCCGCAGTCTCCGACAGAGCTTTGGTGAGGAATATTCCCACATCTGTCCGGGACTGGGGCGCCAGAGATGATCACCAAGGTGCTTATCCGCCCGAAGAAGTACTGGGAGTCGCTGACTCCAATGAAGGTGTTGCGATGAGCCTCGCAACCGGTCGTGAGACCAAGGCACATTGCCAAGCGTGTGGGATTGCTACGACGGTAAGTCCCAACGCTGAGAGCCGTCGCACCGTATGGGCTTCGACTGTGGCAGTGCCAGACGGCACTGACCAGGCGAGTAACATTGGTCCGCAAGCAGCAGAGGCTGCTGAGGAAGACGCACTGAAGGTGTCTCCTGTGTGGGTAACATAGATCCACGCAAGGTCGAAGAAGCCGAGAAGAAGAACGAGAGCGCAGCATGCGTCTCTAGCGTGGGTAACAGAGTTCCACGCGGTGTCAAGAAGACCAGTACGAGAGCGGAGGTGTCGTTGAGCACCTCCTGTATGGATAGCCAAGTACCACACCTGGAGTCTGAGACTCCACCGGCACGACGGGTTGAAGAGCAATGCCATGTCTTCGACGGCGTGTTCGGTCGTCAAGTGAAGGCAAGTGCCGTCCATCTGTAGGCACTGCCTGAGGTGTCAGCACTGCTGAACCTTGAGGAAGTGTCCATGAAGGACTTCCTGGTCGAGTTGAAGGACGGAGAGATTGCGGAGATGGTGCTCCTGAAGCCGGAGACCTCTCCTGAAGATGTGAACACTTCCTCCGTAATGGACGAGGATGTCCTGGAGGGGTTCACGAAGCAGCGCGCAACGCGCTTGGGTTCTGAGATTCTCAAGAACCCGGAGGATCCAGTGTATCCTCTCGTGAAGGAATACTTGGATGTGGTGTCGAAGCACCCACCATCCCAACTCCTGCCGGATCGGGGAGTTCGGCACGAGATTGACCTCGTGCCTGGTACAAAATACTGTGTCACGAGGCAGTGGCCTCTACCTCGCGAGCAGTGCGAGGACATAGATACCTTCTTCGTCGAGAAGGCGAAGTTGAGCATGGTGCGGGAATCAAAGTCCCCGCACTCGACGCCAACCTTCTGCATTCTTAAAACGAACGGGAAGGGGCGTCTGGTTCATGGTTACAACAAGCTGAACAATGAGACGGTACCGGCACAGACGCCGATCCCTCGCAAGGATGTGTTGTTGAACAACATGTCGGGTTGTACGTTGTATTCAGCTCCCTGGATCTGGTAGACGGATACTACTAGATCCTGATGCGGGAGAGTGACATTCCTCTCATCACAGTGAGCACCCCGAGCGGGATGCTCTGGGAGTGGCTAGTGATGCCACAAGGGCTATCGAATGTCCCAGCGACGTTCAATCGCTTGGTCGCACAACTGTTTAGACCATTACGTACGTTCGCACAGACGTACTTGACGATATATTCGTCCATAGCCCTGCCGAAGACGGCCAGACGAGTATGGAAGTGCATCTGAAGCACCTCCGTCGAGGTTTCGACGTCATGAGAGCCAACAAGCTCTATACCAACATCGGCAAGGGCGTCTTTGCAGCTAATGAGATAAAGGTCCTCGGCCGCTTTGTCAGCAAGGCCGGCGTACGCGCCGATCCGGAGAAGGTCAAAGCCATTGTGGCTTGGCCGACCCCGAGGTCACAGAAGGATCTCCGAGAGTGGTTGGGCTTAGCCAACTATCTTCATAAGTACAGCGTAGGGTACGCTGAACTTGCTCGAACCTTGTCGGATCTCTTAAAGAAGGATGCTGACTGGGTCTGGGAGCAACAGCACCAGGATGCTTTTGAGAGCATCAAGGCGAGCTTACAGCAAGCGCCAGTCCTGGCCTTGTCGGACGAAAACAAGTCATTCAACGTCGTCTGTGACGCTTCTGACTATGCAATAGGCTGTGCGCTGTTGCAAAAGGACGATGAAGGACGCGAACGCGTCATCTCCTTCCAGTCCAGGCAGCTGAAAGCTGCCGAACGGAACTATCCCGTTAGCTACTTGCAATGAAATACGCTCTTGTCAAGTTTAGAGTTCATCTCTTGGGCACGAGGCCCTTTGTGATCTATACTGATCACGTGTCCTTGCGGACTACCACCAACTCGCCGCATCTGTCGCAGCGGATGGCGAGGTGGCTGTCATTCTTCGCGGAATACAACTTCCGCGTTGAATACAAGCCGGGCAAGCTCAACGTGCTTGCCGATGCATTGTCGCGTCGACCTGACTATGAGCTAGCTCATGTCAGTCGGGTCACGACAGATCTATACGATCGGATACGCTTGGCGTATCAAGGGGACGAGAACTACACATCAATGGTGCAGTTCTTGTCCGATGGCTAGGATGCCAAAGTCGACAGGCTCTCGCCTCGACAGCGGGCTCAGCTCCATCGCTATGAGCTGGCCGATGTGTTACTCCACTACAGAGTAGACTCTGGAGATCCTCCTCGGGTTGTCGTTCCAAACGACAAGGATCTGAAGTATGACATACTTCTGGAGGCGCATGATGCGCCGATGAGTGGCCATCTTGGCCGAGAGAAGACCTACCAAACGGTTTCTCAGACATTTTGGTGGCCCCGCATGTACAAGTGGGTGGCACACTATGTCAAGACATGTGAAACACGTCAGAGGGTGAAGCCTTCGGGCCACGCCTCGGCTCCACTGCAGAGCCTACCTGTGCCAGCAGATTGCTGGACGTCGATGAGTCTCGACTTCGTCTTCGGCCTGCCGGCCGATGACAATGGAAACACCAGGGGCGTTGGGGACACCCTGTTCCATCGACTGGGAACTGAGTTGACGATGTCAACTGCGGACCACCCACAGACTGATGGTCAGACGGAGCCCGTCAATCGCGTGCTCGAAGATACTCTACGGAGCATCTGTGCTGAGGCACCTCGGTCCTGGTCGGACCAGCTGCCTATGGTTGAGTTTGCACTCAACAATGAGGTACACGCATCAACGGGGTTTAACCCGTTCTACTTGAATGGGTTACGACGCCCCCAGGCGCCGCTAACCTTGCGGGGAGGCACCGATGCCTCCATCGTAAGTGGGGAGAGGCTCGGAAAGCCTTTTCCTCCCAGGACTCAAATATTGAGACAGAGTCTTTAAAGAGACAGTTGTCATCATTTACAGACAACAGGCTGACGCTAATCAGCCGGGTTAGAGACACAATGGCGTCGGACCAGGACAGACCAAGGAGTACGCAGACAAAAGAAGCCGGGGAAATTTAAACGTGTTTATGGTTGGGGACCTAGTTCTCCTAGACACTAAAAACCTACCGCTAAGGGTGGTTAGCTCTGTAGAGAGAAACAAGTTGAAGCACCGCTTCATTGGACCTTTGCGGCCCTGGCCAGACATTGCGCGGTGTATATCATTGACCTGCCAAAGTCAATGGCGACGCACCCGACGTTCTACGTGGGGCGTCTTCAGCGGTATCACGATCCGCTGGGTCTTCCTTCTCGGACGGAGGAAGACCAAGGTGAGGGCTCACCTCCTCGAAACGGGGCCGAGTCCTCTGGGCAACCGAAGCTGCCGGTGTCGAAGTCTGTGAATGATACACAGACTGGTACCCACGCGAGTCATACGAAGGGTATGACGGTACAGAGTGAGAAGAACGCGGGTAAGAACTATACCCATATGCGGAGTGGTACGAGTACCCCTGCGGCTCATAAGATGGCATCCGACCATGCACCTCATGGCTTAGGGCGTCTAAGCCCCGACGGAGTTCCTTCAGGGCGGAAGCCGGAGCTCGGTGGTCAACACACCCATAGAGATCATGAGTCTCACGACCAAGAGCGTCCAAATCTCGATGAAGTACCTCAAGGGCCCCCGGCTTGCCAGCATGATCGGCAGCCTGACCGCCAGGTCCAAGCCCAATGGCTATCTCGATCGCGCGTACGCGATCACGAAGCTGACGGACCTCGTCGCTTAACAGGGACCCCACAGAGTCCTGACCTGAAGTTGAGGGTCCAGAAGGATATGGCTGGGAAGGAGCCTCGTACTCAAACGCGTGCGAGAGCTCCTCCTGCCCTCCTTGATCGGAACGCGAGCTCCAGTACCATATGAAGCGGGTCGTCCAAGAGCGGTGGCGCTGTGGGAAGCGCCAGCTGCTTGTGAAGGGGCAGGGATACCCTTCGTCACAGAACTCGTGGGAGCCGGAAGCCCACCATAGGGTTGACTGCCCGAAGGCTGTTGAGATCTGGGATCGACAACAGCCGGCCGTAAGTAGTCCGCAGCTTCTTAGCCGCCTTACGGTGTACGGTCTCTGGATCGACGGAACCGTACCCGTGATTGTCTTGAGCGCTGGAGTTAGACTATTGTCTAAGTCCCTCCATGAGGGAATGGAGTTGCCGTTTAGCGATTAAGTGGACAAACCTAATACGAAGATCGCCCTGGTTCAAGACATAGGACAGCAGACGATCTTCTCGGAGTTCATTCAACTTCTGAACTGTGAAGTTGTTTAGAGAAACTCATCGCCAGGTCTTCTGCCTCAGACTGGGTCGTTGTGTTCTCGGGCTGTACCCAGGAGCACCCCCACACGGGGAAGAGCCCACCACGGTCTTCCAGTTTCTTACGGAGACTCGTAAATTCATTGAGGGGATTTCGGTGTGGAGCGAGCAGCACACACCTAGCGGCCTCGATGTCGTTGACAAAGAGCGATTCGTCTTGAACCTAGGCACGCTCATAGGCGCCACATGAAGTGCGCCTGTGATGTAGCGAACATCAAGTTTGGCCCTTGGTTGAGTCTAAGGAACCGTGTTCTACGATACGATATTTCGACTCGCCAGAGCTCGGCTTTAAAATCAGCTTAGGAGCGGTGGTCTACGGTATGGACTCGGCTGATGGTTTCTTGGAGACCAATGATTCGGCTATAGCACTTCCAGAGCTGCAGGAAGAAGATGTGTCCGGATACAGAATCCAACGACCATTGAGAGAGCCAGGAACAGTCGCATCGACTGGGCTGAAAAGTCGGCAAGATCTATAACGACTCTATTTCACTAGATGTTTGTATAGGCACCAATTAGGAATCAGAAAAGGGGCTTAAGCCCTAGTATTAAACAGAGCAGAATTTTCTAGGTCCAGAACACGTGTACACTCTTCCGGTAAGTCCCTGCACGGACCGGATTATGTCTGCCGTCAGAACACGAGAGGCATAGCTTGTAGAGTTCTGACTGGTAGCGCCAAGAGATTAGGTTGGCCCGGGGAAGGGCGTGTCTCGCCAAGCGCGAAGAACAAACCCCGCCGAGCTCGGTAGGTCGGTATACCGTACAGCCCGGGTACCGTTACTCTTTCAGCCGAGTAGACGTTGACTCCGTGACCCGTAAAAGCGCTAACGCACCACCGTCCATCCTTTGGTGGAGGGCACGGGATAACGTATTATTGGCTGGCTGGCTTGGTTGGTTGGTACTCGGCGGAAGCGAGACACCAGCTGTCCCGGAAGGGCCGAACCGCTAGGGGACAACCCAGGGCAGGCCAACAAACGCCGACCTAACTTGGCGATTGTTGTGGTTGCGTTCTAATTATCCACATCTCACGGATTTGTGCGTTCGGCAACACCACATACAGTTTTAGCTCCCCGTTAATCGATAGTGTGCTTCAGCATATATTCAACAATATAGCGGTTTGGTCGGCGTTGTATATATTAGTAATTCATTTGTCGCATTGTTGCTGTGAATTCTCTTGAAACCTCAACTGAATCTTCGACAGACACTTGACCATGGCGTCTTTTTGCCCTAAGCAAGTGGCTGTACCGAGTTGACAGTTCGCGACACCATCGAGGGGTAACGATTTTTTGCCAATCAAGACATGTCCTCTGCCCTGTTCGAAAGAACTCGGCGTCAGCTATCCAGCAGTCATTTCATATTCGTCATTGGACTTGGAATGGCGACGCCATCTTTATCAGGGTCACACGTAACCTTAACAGACATGTTGTCTGTTAATCATTAGATAGATTTCCTGCTTTTGTGTAGGTCACACCAAGGCTTCATATCAAGAACATATATTGGTAGAAAGAGATGTTTTTCTACCAATTATAGAACACTGTCAACCACACGTTGGCAGTTCCCTTACATTTATGTTAGCAGTTTTAGGGGGTAAACTCAGTTACAAAAAAATCAGTTCTCAATTTTACAGTAAAGCTATCAAACCTTTATTTTGATCTAGCTATACTTACGAGTCGTAAGTATAGTATTCTTCTTCTACACCAATGCAAGCCGTTATTCAAAAACTCGACTTTCAAACTCAAAAAGTGCGAAATGAAAATCAAAATTTCCTGTACGATTTAATACTGATCGAGATGTACGTTTTCATAGGAGATATTGGTTGGTACTCGCGCGTGGCGCGAAGTGTTGGCGCCAAAACTTTTCATTCTCAATTTGGCCTGATGCCGACCACCAAGTACAAGACATACCCGCACCATGTGCGCGCGTGCTTGTTGAGAGTTGCCAAGGACGATGGTGACTGAAAGGCTGTTGCAGAACTTTACAATGCTGATGGTCGGACAGCATGGGGGTGGATTGATGCAGCTACAAATTCTGGCGATTGAAGTGGCGACCAAAAGAAGCGTGGGGGATCCAAGAAAAAAATCCAAGCAGAAGCGCGCTGACTACGTCATCAAGTTCTATGCTGCGCTTGCAAAAGGGAAGGACTTTTCTATTTGGATGAGACGAACTTCAACTTGTGGTGCTCGCGCGGGTGCCGTGCCGTACAGACTGGTGTTGCCAGTAAGGGCAAAAACATTCATGTCATTGCTGTGATTTCAAGCTCAGGCCTGGCCTATCAAGAGTCGCAGTTCAGCTCTTTCACAGCCGACCTTGCGAATGAGTTTATTCGGCGCTTCTTGCGCCACATCAGCACGACAATGTCATTGGATGAGGTGGTGGTAGTGCTCGACTATACACCGTGCCACACTGATGCCGAAGATGTCTTCGACGAGGAGGAGTTCAAAGATGCTGAGGTACTGAAATTGGGGCCGTACTCCCCAATGCTGAATCCTATTGAGAATGTGTTCTCTGTTTATAAAAGTGCCGTCAAGCGATTTCTTGCGCGCCAACGCCCTGCAATCCTACGTGTACCGGATGGAACAACGATTACAGAGCATCGAGCCAAGTATCTTAACCCCCCCAGTACGGATGTAGCATAATGCTACATAGCCTTTCTCGTTAAACTGAATATATTCAGTTTAACAATCATTTGACTTAAAGTTTGTATGCCTGTCCTTTCCCCCGTCCACGGTCTATACAAACGTTAAGATAACCATTTGGTTCGTTTCTGTACACGTTTTTTATTTTCGCTTTCCATAGACTGGTATTTGTCTATTTTTCAAATATATTTTTGGCAGGTCCCTGGGAGTCTGCGTTCTGATTTGTATACATTTTCAAAAGGAATCAGCTAACGAGTGGTTCTCAACCGTTGATTCACCCGCCGTTTCCTAAACTGCCTCATTCCAGAATTTGCGTGGGCAGAGCTCAAGCCGACCGAGAAACCAATGGTGAGACCATTGGGGAAGGTCCTACGCGATAGCGAAGTCACTGGACGTGATCTGTCATTCAAGTCCATGTGGAAACAGCTCAATGGTCAATGATGGACGCGCAAGCCGCCACCACGGCGCAGCCTTGATGATCGCTACTTCTATATAAGACATGGTGGGAGTACAACTGGTAGAGAAGGTGTTCATCATTTTCGGGGCGAAGAGGCTGTCCTAGAGTACTACGCAAATGGTACGATTGAACGCTCTACATTGGTTTTGACTCTACACTAAAATGTATCTGTGTATTGTGCGTCATATTCGTTTCTATACAGTGTTGCGCAGTGGTTCCCGACTTCATTGTGTAAGTAATACATTTTGTGTCGCTTGCGCTGATGAGCAACTCGCTGCAGGAGCTGAAGTTGTCCGTCAAAATTATCTACCAGACATCGAGGCTGCTGAGGCTCGTTTTCGAGCAGCTACTACTACAGCGTCCGACCCAGAAACCGCAACTCAAGCTGCAACAACCCAAGCTGCAACAACCCAAGCTGCAACAACCCAAGCTGCTGAGACACAATCTGCAGCAACTCAAGATAGTGCTGGTCATGTTGTCACTGATTCTACTGTCTCGCCACTCATACCTACATGACATGATGCTATTTCCGATTTTCGAGCGACAGGTGGATATTACGTTATGATGTGATTGGTTATAATATGGGCTATGAGAAAGGGGAGCTTGGGACACGGCTGCACCCGTGCGACATCTGTGGAAGATTTTAGACGAACCTTCGCCTGACTGTAAAGGGGCCCAATGGACCAGAAGTGTACTTTAGAGTGTGCACAACTCTGAAGATCAAATGCACTCTGTCTGGTCACCGGACTTTCCCCGACGATGAGTGCCTAATTCCTGGCGGAAAGTCTCTCAGAAGAACGTATCTCTGAAGAGACCTCATCCCGTTACCGTCCAGCGCGACGATGATGGTTCAAGGATCTATACTACTTACCCGCAGAGACCAAGTATCGCGCGCCGGACGCCGCGCACCCGCGCAACCCTCAAGAACTTCGTGTACGTTGAAGCATTGGTGCTCCGTACTATGGTATTCCGTTCAAGACTTTGGTATTCCACACTATATGACCAAGACTCTGAAAACCAAAGTGATTTCAGGCTCTGAAAACCCGGATACCAGACTCGGAAATCAACGAAGATTCAAGACCATACTGAAACCAAGTGAACCCACATTCAGGTCACGCAATCAAGTGATGACAGACCTGCACATCCCCAGTGATGACGTCTCTACCCATCAGCTCATCGGGATCTGCTACACCGACCATACTGAAACCAAGTTTAAGTCACGCAATCAAGTGATGACGGACCTGCACATCCCCCAAGATGACGTCTCTACCTGTCCACTCATCAAGATCGGCTATACTGACTGTATACTGAGACCAAGTCAAGATGCCTGCTACATACAAGAACCAAGTGTACCTGAGATTTGAAGACTGAATGCATGAAGAACGCCAAGGACGACAAGAAGAAGAGAGTTACCAGAGATATATGAGAGTTATGAGAAGATAAAACGATAAACAGAGTTCAATTTGCTTGCTACTGCACAAGTCCGCTTGAGAGGTATCTAAGCCACTGCGTCGAGGACGTACGCCGTGTGATCTCCACTAAATTAAGTCCCCTTAGGTGGAGATCAGGTAACGTAGAGACCTGAGATGACCCGCCTATTCCATATCCTAGTTGGGTCGTTTGGTTTGTCTCTAGCGGTAGCCCATTTCATATTGCTCGTTTGGACAGGCTCTGGGAACTAGACAGTCGTTTCCAGGGTGCAAGGTAGACTGTTATATATATAACTGATTGTATTGGTTTATATTTCCCTCTATATTAGAGGGTGGTGCGCGAACGTGACAGGGATACCAGACAGACCAGGTGTCTGGTAACGAGTCCCTAGTTGACCTGGAGTATTAGCCCACCGTTCAAGGGCCCAGAAAGAATAAGAACGGCTGTATATTTGTATATTCCTGAACTCTGTATATTTGTTGGTTTATCTCTGAGAGTCAAGTATCTCGGTTCTGGATTTGTGATATTCAGACACCGGTAACAGACTTTCTCTCTGGTATTAACCTCTTTCCGACCACCAACTTTCTGGTAACCTATTTGGTTTCTGGAACTTCCGACTCCCGAACGCTCCTGGAAGGACTTCCTGAATTCCGACACCAGACTCCAAGGGAACACAACTTCTCTTCACCTTAAACTCTAGACTCCGGCGAGGGTCATATTCCCAAGACAACGAACCCACAGGGATACAACAAGGTAACACACGCCCACCTACGTTGTACGGCTCTGAAATACTTTCAGTAGCCATATAGCCGGGTTCACTATACGCCACCGGCTCCGCGATCAAAGTTTCACCGACTTCGCGACAACTGGTGCGCGTGCCCGGATCTTGGTATCGTGATTTTACCGGATTTGAGAGTACAAAAGAGAAAGTTTCCTGTCAAGCGTCTATATTCAAGATGGCTACACAAGATCTACGAGAGGAGGACGCCGTGGTCGCGGTCGCGGTGTTTTGACACGTCAGTCCAAGCGTCTCCAAGGATTGCCGCCTGAAGAGCAACCAGACTTGGATGCTATCCAGAAGGCGGCTCGCGAGAAGAGGAAGGCTGCGCGAGAGAAGAAGGCAGCTGAGAGTGCGAACGTCCCAGAACCGGCGGTCGAAGACCAGCCTGCTGCGGAACCAGAAGCTAAGGAGGCACCCGCTGTCTCTGGTGAACAAGGTTCTGAGGAAGGCTCGTCAGAAGTCGAAGCTTCTGGTGACGAGGTGACCACTGCCCGCGAGGGTGGTGATGAGGCGTCTGAGGGAGGCGCCGATATGGTTGAGTCCCCGGAAGTGGTCGATCTGCGTTCAGAGTCGACGACCTCCGGACAGTCCGTGGAAGAGGTAAAGCCAGAACCCGGACTCGCTGAAGATCGTGTTCCACAGTCTCCGAAGTCTGGAGGTGCACCAATGTCGGATGACACGCTGATCAAGTCCGAAGATTCTCTGAAGACACCGTCTGATGAGTCTGGGAGGGCCGATTCGCTTGATGGAGAACGAGCTTTAAAGTATGTTCGTCGTGAGCTCCGCCGCTGGAGAGACATGGATGCCGGTAGAGTCGTCCCTCCAGGCGTCGAGTATGTATGGCCGACGTTGAAGCCCAGCGTAGACGTCTTCCAGAAAGCCGCTGCAGCAACCGGCGACTATATCAAGTGGCGGTGCTCCTCTGTATTCCCTGAAGACATGTGGATTTCGGAATTTCACGTGAGACGTCATGGTTTTGGTCGGATTCAAGACTTTCCTACGTTGAGATTCCGATGAGCACGCTGACGGCACCAGAGTGTGTGGCTGTTCTCCAGACAATGCTGTACGAGGCAGGTTTTGAATTCCAGAACTTGCTCCCGACGTGGTCCCAGACACAGGCGTCAGCTATCTTCGAGTCTCAAGTACGCAGTGTGGCGACCGAACTTCAGAGCCGTCTTGCCATGGAACTGGTTGAGTGGGCCACTGTGACTGCCAGGTTACAGGTTATCCGACTCTCAGAGGGCATGAAACAAGAAGACACAACAAGTCGAGAAGGAACCGATAGTGTATTACCTGACAAGGATGCTGACCTGCAAGGACGACGGCTGACCACGCGCCTCCGGGTGACTGGACTCCGAGTGACGCATAGTTCCAATGGTTCCAGCAGTGATGAGCCGCCGCAATCCAAGCGCTTACAGCAGGGACCGCCGCGCCCACAAGTCCCGTCAACACCGTCAGCCTTGTCGACACCGTCGCTGTCTTCATTGCCACAGTACGAGAGTCATTCTGACAACACGCGACCAGAGTCTGGAACTCCCATGTCTGAAGATCGTAACAGCTCTCGACTCGAATGACGGATGTGCCGGTTCCCAGTGTCATCGGAACCTCTGATGATCAGTCGTCTGGAGTTCAGACCTCGCGTGGAAGCTCCACGGACTCGTCCTTGATGTCTGTGAGTCGAGGGGCGGCATCACACATGCCGCTGTCCGCAGAGGGTCTGGCGTTGATTGCCCAAAGCGCTGACGTCGGAGGAATGGTCTCCGGAGAAGGTATGGGAATCCAAGTGACTCGAACGTTGTTTCCTGTGAAGTCGGAACCTGAAGACATCGACATGCTGGAGGAGGAAGCTGAGGTGTCAGATGTAAAGTCTGGAAACCAGGTGTTTGTCCATGAGCCTTCACAGGGTTTCAGACAACCAACGCCAGAGGTTCCACCTTCATCTGTTTCCAGCCGAAGTGCAAGTCATCGAAGCCACCGCCAGAGTGTGAAGAGTGAAGACCTTCGGAGAACGCGCCGTCTCGACGCTTGAGTTCCATCGCGTCGAGTCGCACGAAGCCTGAAGCTCGAAGCTCTCAGAGATCAGGGCCTGCCCAGATCGAACTGAACGTCATGAGGCAACAGCAGGAGTGGCAGAGCCGGATGGAGCAAGCGCAGATGGAGTTCTTGGCCCGAGAACGCTTGGAGTCCATGGAACGTGACCGCCGTCGGGAACAACGCGACTTGGAAGCAAGACGCGAGATCCAGACGCTCACCGACCGCTTGTTGGAGTCTGAAAACGCGAGACTGGAGGCGAAAGAGACGTGCTGAAGATGCTGAAGAACGGAGGAGTTTGGTATCGGAGAATAAACCCAGAAGCCACGGCGTGGCAGAGCTGGAGACTCTGAGATCGAACCTCTGGAGTCTGAAAGCCAACGTTTGGAATCGGAGTTTGCCGATCGCTGGCAACAGCGAGAAGCCGAGGCCGAAGCCCAACGTGCGCCGCGCGACAGACGAGATGAAGCAAGACTGGATTTCCCAAATGGAGACCTTACAGCAGCGGATGAAGGATATGGAAGTTGAGCGCACAGGGAGAGAGTTCTCAGAACATGCAACGCTTCCAAGCCGGTCAATTGAGAAACCTTCGAGCAACATTGTCCCAGTTCAAGAGGCGCGAAGGGTCGGTCACCCTGATTCAGCAACTGCAACCCCGGTGTTAAACACTGAGGACCCTGAAGTTGCAACCAAATATCCCGTAATCGGATCAGAAATCAGAAGTGGGGTTAGGGTGAACCCATGTCGCACCACCGGCTCTCAAGGCGGCTCCTCGAGAAGTTGCTACCTTCCAGCAAACTGCCCCTGCGCGAAGCTCGGTGACGAAGCGAGTGAAGGCCGAGAGGAATGGCGTCGCCGCTACGACCACTACAGCAACCCAGTGACTCGAGTAGCCTCGGTGACGGAAGCCAAGGGGGACGCCAGGCGTACATCGACTCCACGACGAGATCCACCGCGGAAATCAGACGCTAGACGGTCTGATGGAGACCGAGAGGCACCCCGCCGAGAGAAGCGCCGTGGTGAAGCACCAGACCCTGGTGGAGACTCTGAGGACTCGAGCTCAGAATCCGAAAGCTCGTCTTCGGACGACTCTGAGCTTGGTGAAGTGATGAACCTGACAGCAGCGACGCAAGCCCAAGCTGGAACTACACTTCTGACGTTGAGGCCGTTCATGAACTCCAACAACCTCGGAGAGTTCGATCCTAGAGCCACACTCAGGGAACGCATTCACTGGTGGAGCGATTCACGAATATGGCGTCTCAGGAGGTGGTCGACCAAGACAACGCCTCAGGAGCTCAAGTTGAAGCTTCCGGTATCTGCGCGTGACTGGTTTAACCAGCTCCCCAAGAGTGTGTCCCGTGATTGGAAGGAGTTGTCGTCAGAGTTCAAGAAGCGTTATTGTAAGGCGCGGTCATCGTATTCAGAGAGGTATTTCACAATGGCTATGAAGGACTCTGAGACCCCGCTCGAATTCTTCTATCGACTCAACTCCGCCGCTGGGAAGCCGACATTGATTTCAGAAGATCGTCCCAAGCGTCTTGAGAACATGTGCTCCGTTTTATCACGAAGCTCAAGGATGCGCGCCTGAAAACTTCGCTACAAGGTCAGAGATTCCGACGTATTTCAGACTTGGAGTACGCCTTACAACAGGATGAAGATGTCTGGCGAACAAGTGACCAAGATATGACCACCACCAAGCCTCGAGACTTCCGAGCAGACAATATTCCACGAGGACGGACGTTCAAGCCCAAGCGCATGAACCGACTTATATCGTGAGAGACCCGGACTCTGAAGAT